>CM062297.1:621055885-621352415 GCA_031216915.1 Pictodentalium vernedei
TAGGAGCTTGAATTCAAACTTAGTGCATTTCAGGCACATTTCTTCAAAAATCTTCTTCTCCAGATCCAGCAGGCAGAATCTTTTGATATTTGGTATGCAACGTTGCGGGGTAGATCTGATTCAAGTTTGTTCAAATCGGCCCCCCTGGATTCATATTTGGGCTTACTATAGAAGCCCGAATTCGAACTTAGTGCATTTCAGGCAAATTTCTTAAAAAATCTTCTTCTCCAGATCCAGCAGGCAGAATCTTTTCATATTTGGTAAGCAACATTGTGGGGTGGATCTGATTCAAGTTTGATCAAATCGGACCCCTGGGTTAATATTTGGGCTCAGTATAGGAGCCCAATTTCGAACTTAGTGCATTTCAGGCAAATTTCTTAAAAAATCTTCTTCTCCAGATCCAGCAGGCAGAATCTTTTGATATTTGGTATGCAACATTGTAGGGTGGATCTGATTCAAGTTTGTTCAAATCGGCCCCCTGGGTTCATATTTGGGCTCAGTATAGAAGCCCGATTTTGAACTTAGTGCATTTAGGCAAATTTCTTAAAAAATCTTCTTGTCCAGATCCAGCAGGCAGAATCTTTTGATATTTGGTATGCAACATTGTGGGGTGGATCTGATTCAAGTTTGTTCAAATCGGCTTCCTAGATTCATATTTGGGCTCACTATAGAAGCTCGAATTTGAACTTAGTGCATTTCATGCAAATTTCTTAAAAAATCTTCTTCTCCAGATCCAGCAGGCAGAATCTTTTCATATTTGGTAAGCAACATTGTGGGGTGGATCTGATTCAAGTTTGTTCAAATCGGCCCCCTGGGTTCATATTTGGGCTCAGTATAGAAGCCCGATTTTGAACTTAGTGCATTTAGGCAAATTTCTTAAAAAATCTTCTTGTCCAGATCCAGCAGGCAGAATCTTTTGATATTTGGTAAGCAACATTGTGGGGTGGATCTGATTCAAGTTTGTTCAAATCGGCCCCCTGGGTTTATATTTGGGCTCAGTATAGGAGCCCAAATTTGAACTTAGTGCATTTCAAGCAAATTTATTAAAAAATCTTCTTCTCCAGATCCAGCAGGCAGAATCTTTTGATATTTGGTATGCAACATTGTGGGATGGATCTGATTCAAGTTTGTTCAAATCGGCTTCCTAGATTCATATTTGGGCTCACTATAGAAGCTCGAATTCGAACTTAGTGCATTTCAGGCAAATTTCTTAAAAAATTTTCTTCTCCAGATCCAGCAGGCAGAATCTTTTGATATTTGGTATGCAACATTGTGGGATGGATCTGATGCAAATTTGTTCAAATCGGCTCCTTAGATTCATATTTGGGCTTACTATAGAAGCTCGAATTCGAACTTAGTGCATTTCAGGCAAATTTCTTAAAAAATCATCTTCTCCAGATCCAGCAGACAGAATCTTTTGATATTTGGTATGCAACATTGCGGGGCGGATCTGATTCAAGTTTGTTCAAATCGGCCCCCTGGATTCATATTTGGGCTCACTATAGAAGCTCGAATTCAAACTTAGTGCATTTCGGGCAAATTTCTTCAAAAATCTTCTTCTCCAGATCCAGCAGGCAGAATCTTTTGATATTTGGTATGCAACATTGCGGGGTGGATCTGATTCAAGTTTGTTCAAATCGGCCCCCTGGATTCATATTTGGGCTTAATATAGAAGCCTGAATTCGCACTTAGTGCATTTCGGGCAAATTTATTAAAAAATCTTCTTCTCCAGATCCAGCAGGCAGAATCTTTTGATATTTGGTATGCAACATTGTGGGGTGGATCTGATTCAAGTTTGTTCAAATCGGCTTCCTAGTTTCATATTTGGGCTCACTATAGAAGCTCGAATTCGAACTTAGTGCATTTCAGGCAAATTTCTTAAAAAATCTTCTTCTCCAGATCCAGCTTCAGAATCTTTTCATATTTGGTAAGCAACATTGTGGGGTGGATCTGATTCAAGTTTGTTCAAATCGGCCCCTGGGTTTATATTTGGGCTCCGTATAGGAGCCCAAATTTTAACTTAGTGCATTTCAGGCATATTTCTTAAAAAATCTTCTTCTCCAGATCCAGCAGGCAGAATCTTTTGATATTTGGTGGTATGCAACATTGTGGGGTGGATCTGATTGTGATTCATGAACGTATTTATTTGTAAAGTTGATAGAATCTTAGACAAAATTTGCAGAAAAGATCTACTATAGAAGGGGTGGTATCCAGGGTGAACCGTTTACCCAAATCTAGCAGTACTAATGCATTATTCACACAAATCTCAGTTCAAATTTTATGACCCCTCATTGGAACACACGCATTCAGCTCATTCCAACAAAGGTCATATGCCATGTTTTCGAGACAAAAGAATAAAAATTTTAGTTATTCATGAAATTTTTAGGCAACTGTTGTCTGTTATTCACATTGCTTCATGAAATTTCAGTACTTTTAGAAGTTACCTCAGTAATCAAGGGTTAATTCCCCTTAATTAAATGTCGCCTCTAAAAAACAACCACTTTGCATATCTTACCTTTTTACCAGCATAACTGCCAAAACTTGTCAGCATTCTTCGCAAAAATCGCTATTCAAATTTTAATTTTTGTCTCTTAAACATACATGTACTTATCGCTTGTAAATACCCCATTGGAATGAGCTTTTTGAGCTCATTCCAATGAGAGGTCGCACACCATGCTTTTTGAGTCAAAAAAGCAATTTTTTAGTTATTCCAGAATTTCGTACGTAAAACACAGCCTTATGACTTCACATTAAAATGAGCTCTCTAAGCTTGTTCCAATCAACATTCACGCACTGTGTCTTTCACACAAAAAATAAAATTTTCCATTTATTCAGGAATTTTGTTTGCAAGAACACTCTTACCCCCCCCCCCCCCCCACACACACACACACACACACACACACAAACACAGACACACACATCTAAAAGTTTGGCAGCAAAAAAACAATTACTTCAATTTTTAAATGCATTATAGGAACAACTTGCCTAATCAAATTTAAATACTTTTGCATCATTCTGTATCTAGAACAAACCATTTACCATATCTTTACGCAAAATTCTCCAGCATCATTCACAAAAAAACACCATTATTTATATATTCACATTTCTGTCTCAAAAATATACCTGATCTTCCCATACCCCTATTGGAATAAGCTGTTTGAGCTTGTTCCAATGATGATAAAAAAAACTAATATTTTGGAAAATTTGTGAAAATTTTTGTTTTCTTGCATCCAAATATGTACATGTAGCACATGGAAGATATCCACAGTTGGGGAGAGATGTCCAAGGCTATCTCTTCACATTCCTTGTTTGTGCTTCATGCTAAACCAGTTTGTCTGCAGAGATAAATTTGCTTTATTAAAAATCATTGGAGATTGGCCACACACCAATGATTTTAAATAAAACTAATTTTAGGTAACAAATGTTGAACTTCAAACAAAATCTATCACTCAACCAGTTAATGTTGATGAGGCATGACATGGTGAAGGTGACCTAAAATACTTCTTAGAGTCACTTTGTCAGGTGAGCGATTAAGGCCACGTGGGGCCTCTTGTTTATATACTGTTTGCATTCAATTTAAAATTATTGTGAAAATAATTTATAAAAAGCTTTTTGTGATTATTATCAAATTGCAACATTAATGACCAAATCCCCAAAATAAATGCATAAAATGCATGAAATATACCGTTTGCATTCAATTTATTGTGAAAATAATTTTCAAGAAGCTTTTTTTGCGTACCTCTCTGTGCCTCTTGTCAACCCGAGAAAACACGATTTACCGAGAGATCAGTCGCGCTACTCAATAAATAACTCCAAACTATGATTATCGCGACAAATTGCATCATTAATGACCAAATCTCCGAAATAAATGCATAAAATGCATGAAATAGACCGTTTGCATTCAATTTATTGTGAAAATAATTTTCAAGAAGCTTTTTTTGCGTACCTCTCGGTGCCTCTTGTCAAACCGAGAAAACACGATTTACCAAGAGGTCAACCGCGCTACTCAATAAATAACTCCAAACTGTGATTATGGCGACAAATTGCATCATTAATGGCCACATTTCCAGAAATAAATGCATAAAATGCATGAAATATATCGTTTGCATTCAATTTATTGTAAAAATAATTTCTAAAAAGCTTTTTTTCCGTACCTCTCGGTACCTACCGGTACCTCTCGGTAAATCGTGGTGGCGTTCCAGGGTGTATATATGTGTCGGTACTGTTGAGGGTTATGATACATTGCAAACTCTCGGTCCTAACTTATACCTGGTGTCATGTGCCCTTTTTAGCTCACCTGGCCTAAAAGGCCATGTGAGCTTTTCACATCACTTGCCGTCCGTTGTCGTCCGTAAACTTTAAACATTTTCATCATCTTCTCTGTAACTGCTGAGCCGGTGTGAACTAAACTTGGCAGGGGTCTATGGTAGGTCCTTTACAAACGATCCTCATTTTGTTCCCGTCGGATGAAAAACATGGCTTCCAGGGGCATTCTTTGATTCTGGTTGGTGGATTTTCAAAAATCTTCTCTGAAACCGCCAGGTCAAATGTTCTGAAACTTCAGGTAAATGATGGCCTGGGACCCCCTCTACCAACGATCCTCATTTAATGTTGATCGGGGTACAAACATGGCTGCACTTGCTGCTTACTGTTACTATAGAAACTATGAGAAATCACATTTTCATCTTCTATTGAACTACTGAGCCGACGTGAACCAAACCTGGCGGGGATAGTCTATGGGAGGTCCTCTACAAAGTTACAAATGATCCCCATTTTGTTCCCATGGGTTTAAAAACATGGACGCCAGAAGCATTCTTTGATTCTAATTGGTGGATTTTGAAAAATCTTCTCTGAAACCACAGGGCCAAATGTTTTGAAACTTTGCATGGTTGATGACTGGGACACCCTCTAGCAACTATCCTCATTTAATGTTGATTGGGTTGCAAACATGGCTTCAATTGCGGCTTATAGTTAGTATAGAAACCCTTTGTGAAATCACATTTTCATCTTCTTCTCTGGAACTACTGAGCCGACATGAACCAAACTTGGCAGGAATGGTCTATGGGAAGTTCGTTACAAACGACCCTCATTTTGTTCCCGTAGGTTGAAAAACATAGCCGCCAGAGGCAGTCTTTGAATCGGGTTGGTTGATTTTCAGAAATATTCTCTGAAACTGCCAGGCCAAATGTTTTGATACTTCACATAAATGATGACAGGGACCCCCTCTACCAACGATCCTCGTTTAATGTTGATCAGGTCGTAAACAAGGCCGCAAGTGCATCTCATAGTTACTATAGAAACCCAATGGAAAATCACATTTTCATCATCTTCTCTGGAAATACTGAGCCGACAGGAACCATACCTGGCAGGGACAGTCTATGGAAGATTTTTTTTTACAAATTCTCTTCCTTTTTGTTTTGTGCATCGAAAAACATGGCTGCCAGCATGGAGGGGGGGGGCAAAAATTTGCAAGACGTGACGTGGTGGTGGGTGGGTCTCTTGAGTGCGCCAAAAATGTGCATTTCCAACTTGTGCAATGTTTTGAATTTTTTTAAAAATACATCAATATATCAGCTAATATATACCATCATTTGTATTTCAAACCTTAAAGATGATGTTGTACATCACACTCTTAACATAAATACAACACCAGGAGGCTTTATATGTGAGAACATTGGGCTTAATCTGAGAAAATGTCACACGTTAGTAGGGGGTGGATGTCTTGTTCGAAATGTTGAAAATGTGCAGACAATATTTTGGGAAAATTCTCTCTGATGCACTAAATTCAACCGAAGTTATTTATTTATTTATTTATTTATTTATTTATTTATTTATTTATTTATTTATTTATTGGTGTGTAACGACACTTTAACAACCAGGGTCAAATCGTGTCGGTGACAGGTTTGCGGGTGGAGGAAGCCAGAGTACCCGGAGAGAACGACGAGCAGCTGTCAGCTCTTCAACATCATAACCCACGACTGGACTACACACTGCACAGCGGTGCTGCGTACTACATAGCACAGACAGGGTTAGATTGGCTGAAGACATGTGCACCTCGGCGTGCGGTACGTCTCAGCACACAACGTCATCGTGCCCCCACGTGGGCATTTGGGGTAAGTTCATTTTGGATTTTAATGGGCGAGTTGGGGGTGGGTGTCTGAGAACGGTAGTAGAAAATTTGCATGTAGTGGGTGGGTGGAAAAAGAAGAAGCCGAATAAAAAATAGGACGTCACGTCTTGCAGATTTTTAGTGCCCCCCCCCCCCCCCACCCTGCTGCCGCAAGCATTTTTAGCTCAACTTGACAAAGTCAAGCTGAGCTATTGCCATCACTTCTCGTCCGTCGGCGTACGTACGTTAGTACGTTAGTACGTTAGTACGTACGTCCACAATTTCCTTTGGCACACCTCACAGGTCGCATTTATGATCAGATTACTTTGAAACTTCTTATGCTTGTTTGGGGTGACCTCTAGATGGGAGCTATCGATTTTCTTCAATTTCCGTCAAAAAATGTTGCCGCGGCCAACGTTCTTAGAACTTAGTTTAGTCAAACCACAATATTTCCCTTTGGCACACCCTACAGGGCACATTTATGATTTGATTGCTTTGAAACCTGATACGCTTATTTAGGGTGACCTCTAGATGGGAGCTATCGATTTTCTTCAATTTCCGGCAAAAAATGTTGCCACGGCCAACGTTCGTAGAACTTAGTTTAGTCAGACCTCAATATTTCACTTTGGCACACCCTACAGGGTACATTTACGATCAGATTGCTTTGAAACCTGGTATGCTTGTTTGGGGAGACCTCTAGATGGGAGCTATCAATTTTCTTCAATTTCTGTCAAAAAATGCTGCCGCGGCCAACGTTCTTAGAACTTAGTTTAGTCAGAAGACTCAATATTTCCCTTTGGCACACCCTACAGGGTACATTTATGATCGGATTGCTTTGAAACCTGGCATGCTTGTTTGGGGTGACCTCTAGATGGGAGCTATCGATTTTCTTCAATTTCTGTCAAAAAATGTTGCCGCGGCCAACATTCTTAGAACTTAGTTTAGTCAAACCACAATATTTCCCTTTGGCACACCCTACAGGGCACATTTATGATTGGATTGCTTTGAAACGTGGTATGCTTATTTAGGGTGACCTCTAGATGGGAGCTATCGATTTTCTTCAATTTCCGTCAAAAAATGTTGCCAGGGCCAACGTTCGTAGAACTTAGTTCAGTCAGACCTCAATATTTCCCTTTGGCACACCCTACAGGGCTCATTTATGATCAGATAGCTTTGAAACCTGGTATGCTTGTTTGGGGAGACCTCTAGATGGGAGCTATCGATTTTCTTCAATTTCTGTCAAAAAAATGTTGCCGCGGTCAACGTTTTTAGAACTCAGTTTAGTCAGACCACAATATTTCCCTTTGGCACACCCTACAGGGCACATTTATGATTTGATTGCTTTGAAACTTAGTATGCTTGTTTGGGGAGACATCTAGATGGGAGCTATCAATTTTCTTCAATTTCCATCGAAAAATGTTGCCGCGGCCAATGTTCTTAGAACTTGGTTTAGTCAGAAGACTCGATATTTCCCTTTGGCACACCCTACAGGGCACATTTATGATCGGATTGCTTTGAAACCTTTCATGCTTGTTTGGGGTGACCTCTAGATGGGAGCTATCGATTTTCTTCAATTTCTATCAAAAAATGTTGTCGCAGCCAACATTCTTAGAACTTAGTTTAGTCAGACCACAATATTTCCTTTTGGCTCACCCTACAGGGCTCATTTATGATTAGATTGCTTTGAAACCTGGTATGCTTATTTACGGTGACCTCTAGATGGGAGCTATCAATTTTCTTCCATTTCCGTCAAAAAATGTTGCCACGGCCAACGTTCTTAGAATTTAGTCTAGTCAGACCACAATATTTCCCTTTTGTACACCCTATAGGGCACATTTATGATCGGATTGCTTTGAAACCTGGCATGCTTGTTTGGGGAGGCCTCTTAATGGGAGCTATCGATTTTCTTCGGTTTCTGTCGAAAAATGTTGCCACTGGCAAAAAAACTGACATTGGTCCCAATGATCTTCAATTTTGCCATTTCATTTATAACTTACCAAGTTCAAGTTTGTCAAGTTGAGCTACAGTGTCATTGACACTTTCATTGGAACTGAGCTTCCTTTTGAGGTGTAGAATAATGTTTGTTCAAAGTTCAAAAGGCAATATTTGCTTTTGTAATGGGAATGGCTATATTTTTTACCCCACCTGAAATTTCGATTTTCTGATTCAATAAGCCAGTTTGAACCAAATTTGGTATGTAGTATTTTTGAGTCAGAAGTACTTGATTTATGGAAAAAAAAATTCCTGCAGCCCTGTGGAAACCCTAAGGAGCTAAAAATAGAAGTATTTTAAAATGACCATATTTCCCAAACTGCATGGAACAGAGACCCAATTGTGTCATAGCGTACCATAGAGGAATCGAAAAATGCTGAGTCACCATATTCTCAAAAATTAAAAAAAATCTTCTTTTCCAGAACTACCGATCAGAATCTTGTCATAACTGGTGTACAGCGAGGCAGGGGTGGGGGTTATATTCAAGTTTTGTTTCAAATTAAGCCTTCTTTTCATAATTGGGCAAATTTTAACTGTGTGTAATATGAGGAATGATCTTTAAAAAACTTCTTCAGATCCGCTTGTCAGAATCTTTTCATGTTTGGTGTACAGCATTCTTAGAGTGGGCAGATCCTAGTTTGTTATTAGGGTCTCGCCGTGAGGCGTACGCCCTATATTGATCGCTCTGTCCGTGTGTCCGTGCGTCCGGGCTGTAATCTTTCTCTCTTAATATATAAGGTTTTGATATTTGACATGTGGGTATATTATCTCAAGACGATGTGTCGCGTACCAAGGTTGCCATGCTTTGACCTTGAACTTTGACCTCAAGGTCAAATTATTCCATTTTCGGAGTTCTTTTCTGACAAGTTCGTGTCCGGGCTGTAACTTTTTTCCCTCAATAGATAGGGTTTTGATATTTGGTATGTGGGTAGATTATCTGAAGACGATGTGTCGCGTACCACGGTTGCCATGTTTTGACCTTGAACTTTGACCTCAAGGTCAAATTATTCAGAATTCGGGGTTCTTTTCTGACAAGTTCATGTCCGGGCTGTAACTTTTTTCCCTTAATAGATAGGGTTTTGATATTTGGTATGTGGATAGATTATCTCAAGACAACGTGTCGCGTACCAAGGCTGCCATGCTTTGACCTTGAAGTTTGACCTCAAGGTCAAATTATTCAGATTTTTTTTTTTTTTCTGACAAGTTCATGTCCGGGCTGTAACTTTTTTCCCTTAATAGATAGGGTTTTGATATTTGGTAAGTGGGTAGATTATCTCAAGACGATGTGTCGCGTACCAAGGTTGCCATGCTTTGACCTTGAACTTTGACCTCAAGGTCAAATAATTCAGAATTTGGGGTTCTTTTCTGACAAGTTCGTGTCCGGGCTGTAACTTTTTTCCCTTAATAGATAGGGTTTTGATATGTGGTATGTGGGTAGAATATCTCAAGACGATGTGTCGCATACCACAGTTGCCATGCTTTGACCTTGAACTTTGACCTCAAGGTCAAATTATTCCGAATTCGGGTTCTTTTCTGACAAGTTCGTGTCTGGGCTGTAACTTTTTTCCCTTAATAGATATGGTTTTGATATTTGGTATGTTGATAGATTATCTCAAGACGACGTGTTGCGTACCAAGGTTGCCATGCTTTGACCTTGAAATTTGACCTCAAGGTCAAATTATTCAGATTTTGTTGTTTTTTTCTGACAAGTTCGTGTCCGGGCTGTAACTTTTTTCCCTTAATAGATAGGGTTTTGATATTTGGTATGTGGGTAGATTTTCTCAAGACGACGTGTTGCGTACCAGGGTTGCCATGCTTTGACCTTGAAGTTTGACCTCAAGGTCAAATTATTCAGAATTCAGGGGTTTTTTCTGACAAGTTCGTGTCCGGGAAGGGATTTTAATCAGATTTTACCTATTGCTTGAAATATTTTAGTATTACGGTTTGCATCAGTTTATACCTTACATCAGTTAGTTGCTGCGGGGCCCGCAGAGATGGATTCCATCTCCGTGATATCTAGTTTATTTAGTTATTTATTTATTAGGGTTTTACAACACATTAACAGCCAAGGTCATATCATGTCGGTGACAGTTTTAGGGTTGCAGGAAGCCGGTGTACCCCGAGAGAACCATTGAGCAATGATGAGCAGCTGCCAGCTCCCAACATCATAACTCCGCACTGCAGCACAGGCAGGGTTAGATTGGTTGAAGACATGCTCACCATCGACATGCAATACGCCTTAGTACAGGAATCATCATGCCCCCCATGTGGATAATCAGGGTTAAGTGCCTTGCCCAAGGACACAAAGCGGGAGTCTGAATCGATCGCTCAGACGATCACCCATCCAAGGACTAACCAGGTTTGACGTTGCTTAACTTCGGTGACCTGATGAGAACCGGTTACCGCAACGCCACCGTGCCCCCTCCTAGTTTGTTCAAATAATTATTAAAAATATGCTTCTTGAGATCCGTTAGTCAGAATCTTTTGATATTTTGTACAGAGTAACCTTGGGGAAGTCAGATTCAAGTCGGTTCCAATCCAGCCTCTGGATGGATAATTGGGCTCCCTACAGCCTGAAATTTAACTTGGTGCAGTATGGGGAATATTCTTTAAAAATCTTCCTCTCTAGAATCACTGGTAAGATATTTGATATACAACATCTACTAGAGACCTCTGTCTGTCTGTTCGTCCATCCGTCTGTTTGCCCATTTTTCCATCCATCCATCTGTCCGTCTGTCCAGCCATCCGTCTGTCCGTCCGTCCATCTGTCCATCCATCCATACCAGCATTTTCCCTTATATCTCACCCACTACTACTCCAATTTGAATGATATGTGGCATTGTGATAGAGCATCATAGGGGAATGATACTTGTTTTGCGTGAGTTTCTTCCACACATTTTTTCCAGAGTCATGGCCCTTTTTCACTCTGTCAACTTAGAACATTTTTGGCAGGTTGGGGGCATTGGCACATGCTTTGCGTTGCCCCTCTTGTTCAAATAATATTTGCCCCCTCCCCCTAGAGCCTGAATTTTAACTTCTCCAGAACTAACATTCAGAATCTTTTAATATTTGGTATACAAAACCTTACCTGTGGAGAAGGGGGGAGGGGGAGCTCAGATTCAAGTTTGTCCAAATCAAGTCCCTGGATTAATATTTGGGCCCCCACCTAAGTTTTACTAAATATGATACAACAAATAATCTTAAAAAATCTTCATGAGATCCCCATTCAGAATCTGTTGGGTGGGGGGGGGGGGGGGGGGGGGGTTGTCAGATTCAAATTCAACTTTGTTCTAGGTAAGTCCCTAGGTTAATATTTAGGCTCCCTAGTTTGGCATTACTGGAAATCTGGGCATTGCTTCTGTGGTAGCATATTATGTTGTTTTAAAATTGATATACTGTCACCACCCTCATTCTTAGGGAGGGGGGTGGAGGAAAATATCCTAAAAACCTCCAGGTCCACTGGATGTAATAACTTGATATATGGTATTCAGCTGCTTTTTGAGAGAAGTTTGAGGGGCAATATTTTGAGTTCTGGAAGGGGCAAGATTTTTGGTCCCACCCCAAATTTACATTTTCAGGACCAATGGGCCAATTTAAACCAAATTTGGAGTGCAGTATTATTGGGTTACAAGTACATGATTCGTGCCAAAAAAAATGTTTTTCCTGCATTCCTGTGGAAACCCCAGGAGCTAAAAATATTAAAAAAATTTCAGATGGCCATATCTCCAAAATCTCACAGATCAGTTAACTTTTATTTGGTATGAAGCATCCTTAGGACCACTAGAATTGAATGGGAAAATATTCAGTTGGTTGTGTCATATGGTACCCTACGGGGAATTGAATAAATGCAGAGTTAGCATATTTCAAAAATTAAAAAAGTCTTCCTCTCCAGAAGCACATACCAGAATCTTTGCCATACTACATCCTTAGGAGGACCAGATTCAAAGTTGTTCAAATTAAGACTCTGGGTTCAGATTTGGTCTTGCTGTGAGAGCTCAAATTTTAACTTGGAGCAATATGAGGAATATTGTTTGAAAATCTTCTTTTCCAATCAACCAGTTAGAATATTTTGATATTTGATTTACTGCATCTTTATGGGGATCAGATTCAAGTTTGTTCAAATTGAGTCCCTAGATTCATATTTGGGCACCTTATCAGAGACCAAATTTGAAGTTAGTGCAATTTAAGAATTAATACAGTTTGTATTAATGGAAGTTTAAGCAGAAACAAGAATAACTTTCACTAATTAAACTAATCACATATGGTTTCCATGTATACCAGGCTAGGTACAAGTAGCTGAGTTGATTGATACCATTTTTAGCCTCAAGAGCTATTTCTATCAGTTTAACCAAGTTCTGTGCAGATATTCTAATGTTAATAATGGGCTTTCCTTGGTTGTTGAATTTTACCATTTGTTGCCTCCAAGCTGTCTCAGTTTTGCAGGCTGCAGAATGGTATTTTTATACGCCCATTTTGAAAAAAACGGTCGTATTATGGTATACCACTGTCCGTCTGTCTGGTCACACTTCGTACGATAACTCAAGAACGCTTTGAGAGATTTTCATGATTTTTGGGTAGATGGTGTATATCGATGGAGGGAAGCTCCCTTTCGTTTAGTGTCGCCATTCAATTAGTCATTCCAGAGTTATGGGACTTTATTACTTAGAAAATTGTTGATTTTTTACACGTCGTACGATAACTCGAGAACGCTTTGAAAGATTTTCGTGATTTTTGGGTAGGTCGTGTATATCGATGGAGGGAAGCTCCATTTCATTTAGTGTCGCCGTTCGATTAGTCATTCCAGAGTTATGGGACTTTATTACTTAGAAAAGTGTTGATTTTTTACACGTCGTACGATAACTCGAGAACGCTTTGAGAGATTTTCACGATTTTTTGGTAGGTGGTTTATGTTGATGGAAGGAAGCTCCCTTTCGGTTGTTGTCGCCATTCGATTAGTCATTCCAGAGTTATGGGACTTTATTTTTTTTCACATGTCGAACAATAACTTGAAAATGCTTAGAGCAATTTTCATGATTTTTTGGTTGCAAGTATATGTTGATAGAAGGAATCTCCCTTTCGATTTGTGTCGCTGTCCGATTTGTCATTCCAGAGTTCTGGGACTTTATTCATCAAAATATAGGCAATTTTCCACATGTTGGACTTTGAGGAATTTTTATGATGTTTTGGTGGCAAGTATATGTAACCTGACAAGACCACATGTATACTCATATTGTGTGGTTCCCTCTTGTAATTAATAACGGGCGTATCATGCGCTCATGGCGCAGCTGTTTATTCTGCAGACCTGAACAATCCTTCCATTGTCATGCGTTAACTGGTGACATTCCAGAGTTGTGACATGGGTATTCCAGCTAAACGTTTCCAGGAAAACAACAAGGAGGTATGATCAAATATGGAAATGGGAATTGCAAAACTTGCTTGTATATACCAAGTCGCAGCTAGACCAAATCAGTTTCACTTATTTCTTTGAAATGCACAGACATTCTGTTAAGTCTGTTCAGTAACTCGCTTTGTCATTCGTTCCACGATTAAACAACAACAGTCAACAAACATGTACTTTCAGTTTCACTCTGTTGACAACTGTGTGTGCTGTGTCACTCACCTGTTGACTAGTTAAGCCACTGTTCTGGGGGATATTACATGTAGGAGACATTTTTCGTTCAAGTTTTTTGCTGGACTTTCAAGTTACAGTTTAATTATGTGCCCGACAAAACGGCCCAAAACTAGGAAACATCAGCTTCCATATACGGAGCTTGTGACACAGTTGCAAACAAATTTATCAGACAGTACAAAAAATGCAAACAGGAGTGTGCCAGAATCTATAAAAAGACGAACTGGCTCGCAAAGTTGGGATAACTCAATTCTGGAAAATTGGACAATGGTCGAAATTACGGACACAGTTGTTAAACCATGGCGTTGTAGTATCCGCAGGACTGAAGATATCGCTTCTTATTCAGTTGTATTTAGATAACGTATCTAGTAAGTCGATAACTCCCATACATATCGATGATCATTCTGCTGTCGATCAGTTAATTCCTTGTGTTACGGCATCCGGAAGTGCTGTTTCCACCGACGTGTCAAGGTCAAGCAGAGAATTACCACAACGAACCTCCATTACACCTTCAGGAATCTTTGTTGAAATTACAAGAATCGGTTTCATCTTTCCAGCAAGCTTTGAATTTGGAAAAAATGGTGGAATTCTGTACTCTTAATCTGGAAACATGTGCCACAACAAAAACGGCCTCTCAATGACCTTCATTGTTATCGGCGACGGCTTTTTGTGACACTTTCCTTGTGGATTCGGAATTTCCTCTTTCAAGTTTAACATCGACAGAAACATTGACACCAGTTTCTTCACTTCTGTCTTCTCAAGATGCGAACCCAAATTCTTTACAAAAAATAGACACTGTGTCCCCAGCTTTACGAACTCAAATTTTATCTGGAAAAAATGTTAATTTAGCTTGTTTGTTGATACCGCATTACTGTATTGAACAGTGTCTGGTCAACACGGGTGACGGACAAGTTAATTTATGTCCTGATCCTAGGTTGTCCAGACAACTCTAACTTGAAAAATTTATAACAGCATTTCTGACATATAAATCTGTCATGTGTGAACATTACCCGACACGGCAGGTGGGAGCTTGATGCATACGAAAATGAAATTGTTGAAATGGCTCAACAATTTGGGAGTACACTTTTTTACTTATATCACAAAGCTTTCGCAGCTCAGGCAGCCAATCAATTGCTATACAATAAAAAGAAAGTAGATTGGAGTAAGCGGGATACCAAGCTCTTTAGTACTACATTTGCTGGCCATCAAATGTTACGCTGTCGGATTTGCAACTTTGAAGACCATACCACTGAGTTTTGTCCCCGGGTTGATATATCTTATTTTTCGAGGCCCTCCGGGTTGTATACTAGAAAACCTTCCAAACATATGTTGGATGCCCAATGATTGACAGCAGGTGACACACGGGAAAGGAAATCTGTAATAATTAAATGCATCGAAAGGATATAGCGGACCTTTATGTAATTTTGTACATATATGTTTACAATGTAAAGGGGGACATTCTTCCATTAACTGCAAAGGGACAGGTAATCAGAAATTACTACATGTACCACACTCACAGGCTGACTTGACCCTCACTGTTCTTAGTCTTGCAATACATTTATTGACAAGATGGCTACCGATGAGGTGCCAGGGTCCAGTGCTGGTGTGACATCTTCTCAACCTCTTTCCCACGGTTTGGCTGCTATTCCAGTGTTGGTGACTTCACAACCATTGGCTTCAATGTTATAGCAACACTCCATCTTTATCAACTGAATTTCACTCGAGAAAATCCGGTGTCGGTCTCTCACAATTCCAAGCAAATGTTAAGCACAGATTTCAGTTCAGCAACTACTCCCATCAGTTTTGCACAACTTTCCCATGACTTATGTATGTATCCAGATCAAATGTTCGTACACTATCTCCTAGATGGATTCTCCAATAGTTTCCACACTGGATAACAGTATCCCTGCCACATCCTTCGAATGTAAGAATCTTAGATCTGCCCTTAACCAACCCTCAGTTGTCGATTCTCTTATTCAGACTGAACTTGAAAAGGGTTACCTCTTGGGCCCGCACACCTCCCCTCCCTTTCCTACATAACGTGTTAGCCCCATCAGCATAGCTGAAGGAAAATATTCTCACAAGAAACGATTAATTGTTGGTCTTTCGGCTGCTCATGATAATGTGAACACACCAAGCCTGAATGACCTTTTTGACAAACAGTCTTTTTCCCTCTCCTAATGTTCGGGTTGACAATGCCATTAAATTAATCTGCCAATTGGGTCCCAGGACCTGGATGTGCAAAACCGATGATGCTTTTAAATTGGTGCCTATACTCCCATCCCCTTGGAATCTCTATGGGATACACTAGAAGTCCCAAAATATTTGACCAACTATCTACTGCTATATGTTGGATTGTGCAACACAATTACAATATTTCACATATTCTGCATTTTCTTGATGATTTTCTGACCATAGATCCCCCGAATGGTGAGCCTTTCAGGACTATGGCCTTGTTGACTATGATTTTTCATAAACTCAATATTCCAATTGCTGGCCACAAAACATTTGGCCCAGCTACCTCTCTGGAGTTTCTTGGCCTTATTCCCGACTCTAACAAAATGGAAGCCTTCCTTTCGAGAAAATACAACGCATTCAAAAGATCATCTCTGACTTTATTGCATGGTCCAAGTGCAAGAAGGTTCAATTGCTGAGTCTTCTTGGTCATTTGAATTATGCTTGTTGAGTCATTATTTCAGGTAGGTTGTTCATATCACATTTGTTAACGTTGTCCGTTAAAGCTAAAAACTGCACCATTTTGTATACCTCAATCATAGCTGTCGACGTTAGCTGAATATGTGGAGAAAATTTTTCACTGGATGGAATGGGGTTTCTTTGTTTCTTGAGATTGCTTTCACCCATGCACTAGACTTTCATTTATATGTAGATGCGACCTCCTCGGTAGACTATGGTGGTTATTTCCAGGGAGCTTGCTTTAAGGGAATGTGGTCATCCGATTTTCTTTCAGAGCTCCAACACTGTCAGAACAAGTTTTCTATGACTTTGTTCGAATTATATCCCATTGTGATGGCCACCGTTCTGTGGGACAGTTGTGGAGTAGAAAACGTATCATTTTTCACTGTGACAATATGGCCACGGTCACATTTTACGAAAAGGTTGAAGCTCATACTGCCATACATTTATTATGAAATTAATGCGTCGGTTAACATGGTGTGCAGCAACTAACAATTTCATGTTTTATGCAAAACATGTTCCTGGAAAGCAGAATGTTATTGCTGATCTTATTTCTTGTTTCCAGGCATTCCACCCTCTGGCTCCAGAAGTTGCACAGAGACCTGTCGCATTACCAGAACTTTCAGCAGTGTTACTCAATTGAACCTCATAAGGAAGGCGGTGTGGCAGGCTTCTGTCAGTGACAACACTCTACACACTTATACATCAGCATTACATCATTTTCAAAACTTCTGTACCTTGTATCAGATACTCCTTTCGCACAGCGGATTTCCCTCAGAAGTTTCCGAAGACATCCTTCTGATATGCACAGCCTCTTGTCATGGCATCTTTTTTATCATACTATAAAATTGTACCTTACTGGAATTCACTGTTTCTGTCTCTGTTTTTGCATCCCGGCCCCATTTACACGCACTGATGATTCACAGCTCGTACGATTGCAGATGTTTCTGCATGGTATTATGCGTTTACAGAAACCCTCTACCACCTATCATTTACCTATCACTTTTAGCATTTTGCGACAGATATGTCATGCCCTCCACAGGGGTTTTCGCAATCCATACTTTGATTCATTGATGGAAACTGCTTGCTGCATTGCATTTTTCGTTTTTTTTAGGTGTGGCAAATTTACTACCCTTAGTCTGCGTTTCAACCCAGCCTGCAGTCTCTGGCCTTTAATTGTGACCCCTTCCGTAAAGGTGTTACCATTCACCTCTATCGGACTGGGCATGATGTTTGTCGGACCTGCAGTCTCCTGGCTTATCTTGTGCTCAAACCATCAAATTCCTTCTGCTCTTACACACCTCTTTTTTGTCTTTCAAGTGGGTCTCCCCTCACTCACACTCTTTTTATCCAGTCGTTGAAAGTGCTTATCTCCCTTATTGGTTTCTCTGATTTCTGCTACAAAGGCCACTCATTTAGAATAGGCGCAGCCACATCTGCAGCAGCCGTTCATGTCGAAGACCACTTGATCAAGACATTAGGTCGGTGGTCATCAGATTGTTACTCCCAGTATATTCAGGTTCAAGGTCTCAAGTGTCATGAAGGCACAGACGGCCATGTGTACGTGACCGTTGTCCTGTACATGTGGTGTTCTGGACAGGCATGAACGCATGCTTCTTCGCTGCTGCCCATGTGTACGACCACTTGTTCGAGCAGTTAGGTTGGTGGTATATATTGTTACTCTCGCCCATGCATGTTCTAGAACACAGTGTCATGTGTGCCACTTGTGCATGACTGCTGTCATATACAGGTGGTGTCCTGTGCGGGCATGAGCGGCGTTTTCATCACAGGATTTGCCACCACTTATGTTCAGGACCCCTCGATCAACACTTTTTAGGTAGTGCTTGTCAGATTGTTGCCCCAACATCAACCCTCTTGCGTTCCCGGCCACGATGTCGGGCTTGCACTGCGGGCCACGTGTATGTCGCTGTTGTCATGTACATGTGGTCTCCTGTGCATGTCTACACATCGTGTCACACCTGTATGCATGATGAACCCAGGCCTGGGTCACCCTGTTGGTGGTTGTCCAATTGTTCTTGCTACTGTCTTCATAGCCACGGTGTCATGCATGTGCAGAGGGCCATATGGATGTGAGTTGTCATGTCAGTGCAGTGTTCTATGCCAACATGAGCACCGTGTTCAACTTTTTCTTCGTTTTTCCTCCACTGTCCCTTTCCATTTCCCAACTATGCCCATCCCACCCCAGCCTTGTCAGATATATTTTGCGCTTCTTTCTGGGTGCATGCGATTATTGTTGCATTTCTATTTCTCTTTCTGATTGTATATGTTTGTTTGTGCATCTGGTGCTGGTGAGATCGTTGTCTCATGGATGATGCTCTCATGCAGTTTATAGACTGTTCCTTTATTTCAGTGTCTACTGACTCTTCACTGTGTGGGGGTGTGCACATTCCACATGCTCCAGATGAGCTTCGGACCTTCTTTCCTGCCCTGTGTGACCAACCAGTTCATCTCTTCCTTCTCTGTGCCTTTCCCTCACCTTCTTCCTCATTCTTTGACGAGATTCGGCTTGTTTCACAATCCTTCTTTGGCAGTTGATATGCTGAAAATACTTTGTGTTCTCAGCATTATCTCCCCAATTCATTTCAGTTACCTAGGCTGCAGTACTAATCTTCACGCATGGTGGACTTTGCAACTAGGTACTAGTTCAATAACATGTCTTTGTGTGGCACAGCAGTATTCATACCTTGGTCACACTTGATGATACCACCACATCGTGGTACTCTCCTAATTCTGCGCTGTATTGTGAAGCAGACCGAATCACCTCAAAGGGCCAAAATGTTTGAATGTGTGTGTATGTACAGTTCATTTAAATAAATAGAAAAAAAATGTAATTCATACTACTGTGTTGTTTACTGCTTAAAATGAGGAAAATTCCTTAAAAATCTTTCGATGCAATATGGAGAATATTGTTTGAAAATCTTCTCCCACCAGTTAGAATCTTTTGATTTTTAGGATACTACATCCTTATTGGGGGATAGATTTAAGTTTGTTAAAATCAAGTCTCTGGGTTCATATTTTGGCTCCCTGTGGGAGCCAAAAGTTTAACCTTGTGCAATTTGAGGATAATTCTTTAAAAAATCTTCTACTGATCCAACTGGTCATGATTAGCCATTGTACAGAAATATGTGACCTAATACACCAATAAATAAATAAATGAATAATACTGATCCAACAGTGAGAATCATTTGACATCTGGTCTAATTCAGATTTGCTCAAATGAAGTACATGAGTTCACATATTTGGGCTCCCTGAGGGAGACTGAATTTTAACTTAGTGCAATATGAGTTTAGTTCCTTAAAAATCTTCTTGTTCAGATCCAACAGCAAGAATCTGTTGATATTTGGTAAATGAAATTCTTAGTGAGGTCAGATTCAAGTTTGCTCGAATCAAGTTCTTACAAATCAGGCCTTCAGTCAGGGGCAGGGGGTGAGTGGAAGGAAGGACAAGGTGGGGCAGCACAGTGACCCCCCCCCCCAAAAAAAAAAGAAAAGAAAAAAAACACAACAACAAACTAATCACTCTATAACCAGCCAACCCCCCCCCCCCCAATCCTTTCCTTTACCCTCAGGACCTCAAACAATGTTGTGGGCCTTATTCCAAAACAGACATTAATCTTGTCCAACCACATTTACTTCTGACTAAACTTGACCAAGATCAGGTCCATCACTCGTGGACAGAAGTCATTTAAATAAATGAATAGTAGCTACATTGGTTTCTATGTTAAATTTCAAATTTCAAACCCCTCTCATGCCCCCAAAATCAATCAAGGTTAACGCCTTGAACAAACTTTACTTTAGGAGTCATAGTAATGCTATATACCTAATATCAAAAGATTCTGCCATGTGAATCTGAAGAAGTTGATCTTTACAGAATATTTCTCATATTGCACTAAATTAAAATTCAGACATACATAGGGAGCCCAAATATGAAACCAGGTAGTTGATTTGAAGAAACTTAAAACTGACTCCCCTAAGGGTGTTGAATACCAAATATTAAAAGATGCGGATTGGTGGTTATCTGTGGAAGAAGATTTTTTAAGTTTATTATTCACACTAAGTTATATTAGGGCTTCCATAGTGAGCCGAAATATTAACCCAGGGACTTGCTTTTACAAACTTTAAACTAACTCCCCTAAGGATGCTGTGTACCAAGTATCAAAAGATTTTGACTTGTGGGTGAATCTGAAGAAGATTTTTTAAAAGTCTCCTTTATATTGCACTAAGTTGAAGTTTGATCCAACTAGAATCCTATCCTCCCTCCCCTCTTCCCGGGTTCTGTTTACCAAATATCATCAAAAAGACTCTGATTGATGGTTACAAAGAAGATTTTGAAAGAGTATTTCTCATGTTGCATTAACTTAAAATTGGTGTATAAGCCCAAATATGAATCCCGGGACTGGCTTTGAACTAACTTGAATCCCCCCCCCCACCTCCCCTCCCTTCCCTAAGTATTCTGTATACCAAATATCAAAAGATTCTGATTGGTTGTTTGGGGGAGAAGATTTTTTTTATATTTCTAATAACATTTCCTGGGTGCTAACAGAGTTCTGCACCTTCTGGTGCACACTGTGGGTCTGGTAACTTTATTTGACCAAATGTGAATTGATATGCGATAAGGAACATGCATATCAAATTTGGTCCAGTAGTTTTTTAGCGGAAGTCGATGATATAATTTTATGCTGGCGAATGGAGAGTGATCACTAAAGCATCCCTTGAGTTTTGCTCAGGTGAGCTAAAAATAGACACAACAATGTTGCTGCATTGAACTGGATGCAACATTTTGTTCCCATTTATTACCCCTCGCAACGAGTTGTGGGGGTATAGTGGGATCACCTTGTCCTTCCGTCTGTTAATCCGTCTGTCTCCATCCACCAGAATTATGTCCCTTTTCGATTTAAAAAAACAGGCCTAGAATTTTGTCCGGAGATTTTCACAGATGTTTATTGGTTCATTCCTTTGAAACTTGTTATGGTTGTTTACTACAATGGGAACCTGTGCACCTGTGATTACAGTTTTGATTGGATGTTTTTTGCCAGAGTTATGTCCCTTTTCACCTTTTCGTCTTAGAATGTCTGAATTTTGTCTGGAGATTTTCTCAGATGTTTATGGGTCGATTCCTTTGAAACTTGGTATAGATGTTCACTGCCATGGGATCCTGTGCACCTGCAATTATAGTTTTGATTGGATTTTTTTGCCAGAGTTATGCCCCTTTTCATCTTAAAATGCCTGAATTGCCTATAATTTTGTGCGGGGATTTTTTCAGATGTTTATTGGTCAAATTCATTGAAACTTGATATGGATGATCACTACCATGGCAAGCTGTGGCACCTGTGATTATAGTTTTGATTGAACCTTTTCTCCCAGAATTATGTCCCCTTTTAGTCTTAGAATATGGCGGCGGGGGTATCGACAGGCCCATCTGGGACAGTCACACCTCTAGTTAATTTCAGTTCCTAGCTATGCCTTCGTGATCTCAGAATCCACATGTACTGAGAATTGGGTGTAATATTTGTGCTGACTATTTTAGTTCCCCTTGATGAATTTAGGTGCGCTATTTTTCTCTTGCCTTGGTTCCTTAAACATGAATTCTCTTGTAAAGGGTTAATTGGATGATTATTGTTATTTTTCTTTGCATGTAATGAATCTGTTTGGTGTATTAAAATTGAAATGGGTGTTGGAATTTTTACTTGCTATGTCTTCTACAATTATCAGATAAATGGTTTGATAACACTGAGTTTTCACATTTCAAACTATCTTACTAATTACATCTGTTGCAGTATCAGATAACTGGTGTATAACCCTGGTTTTCATATGCAAACCATTGTATGTTTTGTAACACATGAATGTTAAAAAATTTTTCAGAATAAATTGTTCACAACACCATATGGTCAGTGTCAGCAGATTTATGAGCTATTGACTGGGCATGTTAAAAGCCACTTTGAACACAACTATATGTCAAAAACAGCCTGTTCAGTAAGAAATTTTGTAAGTATTAACTTCATTTCTTGTAATATTTGTTAGAATTAACTAATAGTATGGATGCACTGTGGGTCAGTATGTAGAAGTGCAGGCTGTTCCAATCCCACCTGCGGCAACCAGATTGTTGACTTGGGCAAGACACTTCCCCCCCCCCCCCCCCCCCCATTGCCCACGTGTGGTCACGGTGGTGTTGTGTACTAAGGCACATCGATGGTGCACTTGTCTTCAACTAATGCTAACCCTGCCTGTGTGGAGTTAGTATGTTGAGGAGCCTGATAGTTGCTTGCTGTTGCTCAGTGGTTCTCTCTAGGTACTCTGGCTTCCTCCACCCGTAAAAGTGTCTGACACGAGGTGACCCTGGCTGTCGAAAGTGTCATTAAACCCCATTAAATAAATAAATATAACTAATAGTATGGTAGACAGTTTCTTTTTTTTTTAAATTCATCCTATGATTTTTTTAAATTCATCCTATGATCCCAAACTACTCTGTTGTGTATGTTTTATTGATTCATTGTGTTAACAAATGTGCATGTGATAATCTGATAACTTTTTCTTTATAGAAAATGCACATGAAATATATAAATATATATATATATATATATATATATATATATGAAACTCTAGTAGTTGGAAATTATTTGGTTAAGTAGTTGTATTTTGGTAATTTTTTTCTACTGTAGTGTATGATCTTAATGTGTGATGTAAACTTATTTTATCAAGTTTATAGGGCCATACCAAATGGTTAAAATATTCAAACCCTGATGTTTTCCAAAGGGTAAGGGTGGTATTTAACTTGTAGAGTAAACTTTGTCCAAAGAAATGTTAAGAGGCAGTATTTTCCATTGTTCTGGGAGGACAAAGTCCGACCCAAATTGTGCATTTACAGCAGCCCCTCCCACCCCCCCCCTCCCCTTCCTCCAACTTGTGCCTGTTTGAATATAATTTTGAATGTAATCCAAGTTAGTGACAGGAACTTACAAAATTACAGACTTTTTTTTCCTGATCTGTACAGCACATATTAATATTTTGGATAGATGCTTCCATGACCAAACTGTAAGAATGCATTACAAATTTATGTGGTTATGGCTAGAGGTGTCATGGAGCACTCAGCTTTTAACATTGCTGATAATGGAGAAAACAGGAATATAGTCTTTTTCTCTGAAACTACTGCTCCAAATACTTCCATATTTAACTGGTGGAGTGCTAGAAGCCTCTATCATAGCTCTATTGAAAAGTGCTGAAAGCCACTTTAGTGGCTTTACACTGCAAGCATTAACTTGATGTTTGCTTAGCAGTAGAAGAAAGAATATTTGTATGAAATTGTTTTGTTATAATTTATTTATCAAGAAAATCTTGCTAAACTAAGGCTTTCCTTCCTGCTAACAGTAGAATCTGTGAAAAAAATACATATTACAAATCGCCTTTGCAAAATAATTCCGCACTCTACCAGTTAATTGCTCAACATATTTATAAGGATGATTAACAAAATTGTTGAAGTCACTAAGGTAAGTCCTTTGGTTCATATTTAGGGGTGCCACTTGAGTTTAAAATACTGTTCATAATGGGGAAAACCTTAAAAAAAATCCTCTCCTACCAGAACACTGTTTCAGAAGATTTTCTATTGACATATAACATCATTGTTGGCATTATTTATTTACTTAAAACGAACTACTGGGATCATATCTGGGTATATTATGGGGAACCAAGATTTTTAATATTGTGGGGGTTGGGAAAACTTTAAATACAAAATATCTTTTGCCAAACCTCTGCTCCAAATGCTTTCATGTTTGACATGAAACACCTTTGTAAAGATGATTTACAAGTTTGTTCCAAACAAGCTCAAAGTGATATTTTGGGGTATCATTGACCATGACCCCACCCACTCCACCCTGAATTTTACACTGTGGAATGACAAACAACATTAAAATGATAACCTTCCCACAAACCGCTGCTTCATATTCTTGTCAGGCATATGAGATTTTTGTATTGACTATTTACCTATTTATTAGCTTAACTTGACGAAGTAAAGATAAGCTATTGTGTCTGTGAGTCTGTATGTCTATCCACTATTTGTTCAGAACAGCCTGCAGGTCTTTTTGGATCATCACATATCTATATGCATATTGAGGTTCATGCCTAGATGGGAACATCCTTTTAGGGTTACAGTCAGCACCTGTATACACGACGGGTAATAGATATATAAGAGATGACGAGATATAGTGTGGTAGTTCTTTCTTTCTAATTCATTCGATCAGTTTTTGTTTATGTACAGTTACACTTGCACCATTGTAAATGTATGCTTCTGTAGGGTACGGAGTTAATATAGGCATTGCCCCTTTTAAATGATGAAATAAAAATGTTATTTATAAAACACATGAGTATAAGTGAAATATTTTATGGTAGAAGACTTCTTCATAAAATGTAATTCACTTGTTTGCATATTTTTTATTTCTTTTGTTATGACCAGAGCTTTGAAGGCCTAAGAACAGAAAACTGTGATAGTACTGAAGAACTATTTTGAAAAGTATCAAAGTGGTAATTGTCAGTTACCATGAGAGTGGGTGGCTGGGCATCAAACTGGGAGTCTCCTGTTGAAATCAGGAGACTTAACATGTGTGATCGCAACCTTTGCCACACATAACTCTGCCAGCAGCTTTTCTTTTCGTTTTTCATGCCACGGTCCCTTTCTACCCAGTTAAATAAAATATAGTATATAGCAGAGGTTAGCCTAAGTTTAAAGGTAATATTGTGTTGCTAAGTCAAGCTTTACTGAGCCAAACTAGTTTTGAGCTGTTGCATCATTCTTCAGTGGCATGAAAGCCCGAGATCAATGTTGCTTGCTCCCTTTTATACTCCCGCAAAAGGGTGTCATGTCCTGGTCAAGTAAGGGCATGACTGGGTCACCCTGAGGTCAGGTGGTGGGTGCAGCCATCTGGCGGCTCCACCCCCTCTGGGTCAAATGGTCAAATCGCCCCCAAAGGGGGTGGTGTGTTGAACTTTCGACTTTTGTGTCAGAGGTCATGGGAGGGTTGTGCGCTCATTGAGGTGTTTACCTGGATTTGTGACCAGGACCATTTTGGTCAGGGGTCATGCTTTTTTCAAGAGAGGGGGAAGAAATGTTTCTGACACTAAGTAGCCTACCCTGTTAGTCCCGAGGCTCCTCAGCACATCTCCATAGAATGGCGGCCATGAGGGCTTCTGTGGACGGTGATGTTGCCGGGTCATCGTCAGTATTACTGGTGGAGGCTCTCTCAGTAGACTGAGTGCAGGTGTCCACTAAGGTCGTGGTGCAAGAAGCCTGATGTTTTTTTCAGGTATTCCTTGCATACAAATTGTTTGTTGCAATTCGAGCTGAACATCCGACCAGGCTCTGTAGGTGTTATACGTGTACAGTAGAACCTGTCTTGAGAGAACACAGAACAAGAGGCCTCTCAAGACAGGTGGTCTCCCATGACAGATCCATTACAGGGTAAAACAACCAATCCGTACAACGTGACTGTGGTCTCTCAAGACAGTTGGTCTCTCAATGCAGTGGTCTCTCAAGACATGTTTTACTGTATGCCTTTTCAGGCTTTGCCGGTATGCATAAGTTTTGAAACATATGTTGCACACTAACTCCATGGAATGTGTGTGTGCTGTAAATGTAAATGGTGACATTGCAGATGGGATTGCCTCCCTTGCTACTGACGTTCCCCTCAAAGGTCATATCCGGGATTAGTGGATCTCCTTGGTCAAGTGTGGGAAGAGTTGTCTCCCCTCCTGTTGTAACCAGGAATGTGTTGCATGTTTGTCGCCCCTGCTGATGTGTGCAGGTCGGCAGGATCACACTATCTCTCTCGAGATTGAATTTAAAGGGGTAAATTTTTTAGGTATCAGGGACTTCATTTGAAGTGCTCGTGGTGTAATTACTGCATGGCGTAGTTGTATTACTTCACCTGCATTTGATAAATCTTTACCGCAGCTGGTGGAGATTGGGTTGGTCAATGGGGTGTGTTCCCTGTGGCCAAAGGCTAAGGGTGTGACTCAGTTGCCTTCCGAATGTAACGGATATGTATACTTCTATGCGGTAGGAAAAATATCGATTCCTACCAGTAATCACTAGCAAATAAGTCACATTGGTGTAACAGAACAGGCTAAAAGTTTACCAAGTACTTACAGTATAAAGACGAAAAGTCAAGCCTGATCAAACCAAAAGGATAAAGATCCAATGTAGTTCCTTATCATGCCTGATTCATGTATTTTGGTCGAGGTCAGGGTCACTCAGAAGTACGTCAATAATACGGAATTCCATGTTGTCGGATGAGTGGTCCAATTCATTGTAGTGTTTACTGACGGTTTTATCAGGTATGCTTCTGATATCCCTTAAATGTTCCAAGATTCGAGCGTAGAATGCGAGTTTCGTTTCACCAACGTACTGTATTTTGCATTTATTGCAGGTTAAAAGGTAAATCACATTTCTGCTTGGTGTTCGAACCTTCAAACCAATTGCTTTTGGGTAACCTGGGGCATATTAGGCAATTGGTGATGTCGCAGGGTCGGAAAGGAATGAGAATACACCATCCACTGATTTGTGGTCGAGGGGGCAGATACTCTATTTTCGACGGCACTAAAATGTTGTGTAAGTAGAATTTCTGTGGAACGCCAGTAGTTGCATGTCCGAAAAAAGTTCACTGCATATGTCGGAGAGATGGAGAATAGGCCAGAGTTTCCTTATTTCATTGAAGGTATAACTATCAGGGTGATAGTTGACGACAAACAGTATTCTATTGTCCTTCTTGGCATGGGGTAAGGACAGAGTGTCCCTGTCCCAACCCTTTGCCTTAATGATGGCTTTCTGAAGTATGGCTTGTGGATAATGCCTGTCGTTATAATATTGTATCATATTGAGGGCATTTTTTTGTCAAAGTCATCCTCATTGATACATATCCGGCGGACCCACAGGAGTTGGCCATAGGGTCCCCCACCTTACAAGGGTAAGGGTGATAGGAGCTGAAAACTAAATAACTGTGTCAGTTTCTTTGGTGTGTAGGTTCATCTGGAGCCTTTTTCCGTTACAGATGACCTTTGCGTCCTGAAATGTGACAGAAAGGTCAGAATATTCCACTCTGTATTTTATGGAGTGGTGGGTCTCGTTACAGAATTTAAACTGTTTTAGAGCCACTTCTCCATGTAACCATACCATAAAAATGTTGTCAATGAATCAGAGGTACATGTCTGGTTTGAGGGTGGGGGGGGGGGGGGGGGGGGTGGGGGGGGAGGGGGGGAGCTGTTTAGGAGCTTCTCAAATTCGCCCATAAATATATTGGTGAAGGATGGGAGGGGGAGGGGGGGGGCGGTGTCCATGGCCGTACTTGAGATTTGAAGGTAATGTTCTCCATTGAAGTCAAATTTGTTCCTGCGCAGGACAACTTTGAGTAGGTTAAGTAAACCGGCATTGCTGAATTTAAAGTCTGGTTTATGTCTCTGTAGGCATATAGCTACAGCTATAAGTCCCTCTTGGTTTGGAATATTAGTATAAAGTGAGGTGACATCCATAGTGACAAGAAGAAAGGTGTCCTTGCATTCGTAACTTGGATAAGAACTGACAAACCTGTTAATGTGTGCATCCACAAAGCTGCTGATATTAGCAGTTGGGCTGCCTGATCCACTTACAATAGGTCGTTCTGAGATTTTGCCCTTTTCAAGCACTTGTGAATTTTTAGTAGAAGATACAGCTGAGGTGTCCTGGTGTGCCTAGTTGTTTGGCCTCGTGATATTTATCACTGATTTCACCTTTTGGGTGTAGTTTGTCAACCTCATTGAGGACTGCGCAAAATGTTTATCTGATAAGTCCTCACTCACCTTATAGTAGAAGGTGGAGTTGCTGAGTTGCCTCTGTGCCTCTTGGATGTAATCACTTGTGTTTTGGATTACAACCACGGAGCCTTTATGTGCCTTCTTGATAATAATATCTGTTTGCCTCAAGGTGAATGAGTGCCATGCATTCAGCTTTGTTAATGTTACACTACTGTACACAGACCCATTAATACACCATTAAAATGTTCACAGCAATTTCCCATTAAAAAACAGTATCAAATACACTTAAAAACACCCTCTTAGTTTGTACGTTTTTAAGAGCCATTAAAAACAAAAAATTAGATGGTTTTAAGAGCCATTAAAAACATCAAAACTTAAGTGCCATTAAAAATCTTCGACATTAATGGGAATTAAATAACCCAATTTAAAAGCCATTAAAAGCTGTGATGAAAAAATCATTTTAAGTGCCATGAATTGTTCCCATTAAAGTCACAAAATAAGAGCCCCATTAAATGGAAAACCCTCTTAGTTTGGATGTTTTTAAGAGCACCATTAAAATCAAAATGCAATAAATCCAAAAATTAATGAGGCTTAAATTTCTCAGCTGTTATTTCAATGGCCATTAACATGTGCCACGTATTAGTAGCCATTAACCCTAAATATGATTAATGGCCATGAAATACATGTACAAACCAATATTCATGGCCATCAACCTGAACATGATTATGCCCACAAAATAAAATCCATACCAGATATTCATTGCCATCAACCCTAAGCGTACTAATGCCCATAAAATACACAGGATATATATATATGAATATATATATATACATATATATGAATAAAGGTTTTGTTATTTAATGTTATTGCACATATATGTATCAGATGTATATAAAGAAGATTATCATGCAGTTTTCAATATTTATATATATAACTATGTAAAATGTTCTGAAGATTTTCACCAATAATGGAACGTCTGTAACACCAGTTCTGCAGCTCAACTTGATGGAGAAAAATTTTATAAAGTCCTATAGATACACAGGCTTGTCTTTTTGAGGTGGATGATTGCCTTCGCATCTTACGGCACAACTTGTTTTTTTTTTTCACGGAAGGCATTTTATTGCCCGCCGCAATCAGTATTCCAATACAAGGCGTAACTTGTCTACTCATCGTATTTTTGGTACTGCACAGGCCCAGTATATAAGTTGCACCTTTATACCCCCATAACAAAGCTCAAAACGTTGGTGCAACTTATACATCTGTAAGACTGAAGAATTTACAACTTTTTACCGAGAAGAATTGCAGAGAATGAAGTGGCGGAGGGATGCAGTTCTGTTGTGGTTATTAGTTTGAATAATTCAAAAATTTATTTTCTTAATTTTTTTCAAATGAACAGTTGAGGCTTAGGTCATTAAAAAAAAAGTATGTTCTCAGGCACCACCCGCGTCATTAAATTTCCGCAGCCTCAATACTGTTTAATACTCAGTCAAGAGGAAAATGCTGCTATTATCTTTTCAAATCAGTGCCGGACTGAACATGATCCTGCAATGAAGTGTCTTTGGCATGTCGTCAACAGCCCAAGTTGATTGAAGCATTTCACAATATATGCGATAACACCAGTCCAGAGTTTGTAAAAGATTTCTTCCTGAAATGTGAATATATTTTTTTATGGTATCTTTTTCAGATTTCAGAATAAAAAATAAAAATAAAAAGCCTCCCGCCCTCATCAAAAATTTGAGGCAGAATTGCCTGAGAACATAGACATATTTTTTTTAATGGCCTTACATATTTAGAATCAATAAATCATTGAAAAATCATAGATGGAATTCTGTTTTATTGTTTGTGTAACACCCAAAACAAAGAACAGCATGATCATATGCATTATCCTTTCAACAATATCCCATAATTCTCCTTCATGACCTCTCATCATGAATATTAATAATTACCCAAACACAGGCAAATAGCAATTGTAAACACTGAAATGTTTTTTGCATGGGCACAATCACTTGTGTTTTACCCACAATGTAAATGGAATGGTGTAATGTAGAAAAGATTTATATATATAGAAAAATGCAGGCATGCTGCAAAACGGCATGAAAGTATTAAAAGGCGTTTCAACCATATATACATTTCAAAGGTTTTCAAAAGTGTAAACCCTGAGGAATTAAAACAACTGAAAATTTCATTCAGTTTTGAAACTCTCACCAGACCCCTAGGGCATACAAGTCTCACACAGACATGCTCCATTAATATGTACGTGTAACCAAATTCTCTAGAATTTAAAAGATTATTCCTCACATTGGACTAAGTTAAAATTCAGGCTCCAACAGGGAGCCTAAATATTAACCCAGAGACTTGATTTGAACAACCTTAAATCTGACCCCCTTAAGTATGCTGTGTACCAAATATCAAAAGATTATGACTATCGGATCTGAAGAAGATTTTTAAAGATTATTCCTCATATTGCACTAAGTTAAAAATTGGACTCCCTTAGAGAGTCCAAATATTAACCCAGGCACTTGATTTGAACAAACCTGAATCTGCCCCTCCCCACCCTTCCCCGAGGTTTTGTATACCCAATACGAAAGCATTCTAACTGGTGAATTTGAAGAAGATTTTTAAACAAATTCCCTCATATTGCACTAAGTTAAAATTCAGGCCCACATAGGGTGCCCAAATATTAACCCAAGCACACAATTCAAATTTGAATCTGACACCCCTTAGAAGTTTTGTATACCAAATATGAAAGCATTCTAACTGGTGAATCTGAAGAATATTCTTAAACAAATTCCCTCATATTGCACACTAAGTTAAAATTTGGGGTCTCTTAAGAAGCCTAAATATTAACCCAGGGACTCGAATTGAACAAATTTGAATCTGAACCCCTCCCCCCTCAAATATGCCAAATCAGCATTTTTTCGATGCCCCTCTACAGAACACCCTGGCATAACCGATTGTTGTAGCCCCCATGTCATACGTGTGATATGGCCTCAGTTGATAATTCTACACAATTGATATTTTTCTGAAGGCATGTTTTGTTTTTACAATAAAGCAGATTCTAACTGGTGTGACTCATTTGCACTAAGTGACCTTTGTGTGTATCTACATGTAAAAATATTTACCTCTAAGGTTGCACAGAAACTATTTTTAGATCACTGTGCATATAGCTTTTGATTGTTTAATTGTTTAATTAGGTCATCCTTGTTTACATGAATTAAGACAGAATCATCTAGAAGCTTAATGAGGTGATTTTAATCAACCAATCAAAAATTGATGGAATAAAGAATATTGGAGAACATTCTATCTGAGAACTATTTAAACTCTTATCAACAGAATTCAAGGACTCTTCTCAGAAAAAACAGTTGTCAGATAAACTCTCTTCAGAGCAGTTGTTTACATTGGAGATTATTATTGTTGCAGGACTGTGCATTATTATTATAGAAGCAGTGCTTTTTTGTAAATTTGGAAAAGTGATTCCAAAAAGAAGATTTTGAAGAGAATTTATTTGTCTTGTAAAGGAGATTTTATACAAGCTGTGAAATAGAAAATATTTTTGTGAAAAGCCAGGATTCTACTGGATTATTTGGAAATTACCTGTGGCGCCAATACTTTTGGGATTTTAATTCCATTTGAAGTTTGCTGGGCATTTTATTATATTTTATTGGAGAGTACTGAAATTTCTGAGTGAACATTTCATTACAAATCTACGGGATTCTATTTCTGAAGACACATTTTTGGGATTAATACTACTAGCTGGAAAATTTCTTCACAAGGTTCTTCACCACTGGATTACTGGATTCTGTCAAGCTGTATTTTGGACTAATTCAATAATTGATAAGTATCACTGTTTTTATTTTCTGTGAACCAATTAGTGTAAAAGATCTTTGTAGCGTTTTTTTTAAATTAAATTTCAGCATAGTTAAATTCCTAGTTATTGTTGCTGATTCTCAGGTTTCTTTCTCTTACCAATATCATTATTATTTCCACGCCGTAACACCGGTGGCAATATTTTTTTTACCATTCAATTCTACTGGTCCTAAAGTTGTTTCATACTGAATAACAGTTCTCTGTTCTGTGTGGTTTGGGAAATATGGGCGTTTCAGGGCTCAAAAAACTCAAAATTTGCATAACCTGAAAAAGGGTTATGCAAAATAAATTTGCTTAACTCATTTTGCTTTGCATAACGTTTTTTTTTTAAATTGTGTAATACACATTAAGACCGCTATATTCTGCCTCTCCTTCACCCTGGGTTTGAGCCCTGGGTGGGTGGGGAGGGGGGGGGGTATAAAACCAATTTACAGACTACCGATAGTATATACCTAGCCCTCCTGTCAATTTCAAGTCAGCAAAATGAGGGGAAAGAACTGGAACATGAGCACGGTTCCAGTTAATGCACCACTGTGATAAGGAAATACACATGCTTGGACAAAAATTTGTCTCTAGACTTGTCAAACACTGAAAATCAAGTCAGTTGGATCCAGTGGAGCCATGGCGTTTTTAGGGAGCCCAGTGCCCTACCACCACCCCACCACCTCCACCACACAATTCCGCCAGTAGGTTCTTCGCACCCCAAAATTTGAAAAGAATTGTTTTGATTTTCTTTCCTAAATACAAGTACAGCACCCTCATCTCTGAGATTCCACCCCACAACCCACTCTTCACTGCCCCCCTCCCACCTCCATGCTTTAGGACCATGACCACACCACTGGTGTGATTTGAAAAATTCTGTCAGATTTGGGGCTTTGTCAAGATGCAAAAATTTACAATAAAAGCTAAGCTCTTACCATAGTTTTGGAGGATAATTGTTGTGTTCATTTTGGTAATTAGACATCTTTCCAAATATACAAAAACATATTTATAGTTCCCACTTCCATTGTCAGTGAAATAGAATAAACACAACATAAATCATATTTCTTGTGAATTTGTAATGTTTATTGAAGTAAGTCGTTACAATCGAAATCGCATTTGTTGGTTACTCACTCCAATGTTTTCACCAATATCTCTCCTAATTTCGACTGTAGAGGTTCGTTTTTACAGAATTATTTCTTTTTCCAGTTTTTTCAGTTATTCTTTCACGCGTCTGAATTACCTTCATTCCATGCAAATGTTTGAAAAAAAAAGTTCCACTCATCTTATTTCTAGTAGTTGTTAGTACAGTAAACTGAAAATTCGAAACTCAAGTTTACAAAACAAAACATGTGGTCTCAAAATCGTGAGAATTTGTCACCCAATCGTGAGTTCGGGAGATGGCATCAAAATTCGGGAGCCACCCACTAAAATCGTGAAAATTAACATGTCTGCTGACCCAGGTCATTAATCAGATATCGCTCTGTGTTCTTGTGTGGTTTTTGCTTGAATGGTAAAAAGGTTATATCAGTCCAATTTTGCATGAACGGTGCTCATACGAAAAGAACGACTGTGCCTTTTTTCCAAGCCCTGCGTTTGAAAATATTTTTATTTTTAGCTTCTGGGGTTCCCACGGGGACACAGGAAAAAAAAAAATTCTTGCATGAGTCAAGACTATCAAGTACTTACGAACCAATAATACCACATACAAAATTTCGTTCAAATCAGACTGTCACACGTACAAATTTAGTTCAAATTGAACCATCTGTTCAGAAAATAGAACTTTTGGGCAGGGATAAAAATCTTGCCCCTCCCATGATTACAAAGACAAATATAGTGCCACAAACTTCTTTTGAACAAACTGGATTCTACACCTCGAAAGGAAGCTCTATATCAAATATCAGGTCATTGTACCGACTGGGTCATGAGATGATTTAAAAAAGAATTTGGAGCATTTTCCTCCATCCCGTCCTAATGGGGTTGGGCATGTTGAGTTGAAAAAAAATGCAATGCCCCTTCGAGACAATCACTCACACAAACTTTCACTTGAACTAGCCCAGCGGTTTTAGAGAAGTTCAAAACATTCTAGTAGTGTTGATGGAATCACAACAATACTAAGATTTTTCCCATTCCCATTCCCTTACCCTGCCCACCCCCACCCCACACACAAAAGAAAAAAAGAAATTTGTTAAAATTATTTTCTTAGACCCCCTCCCCCCCCGCCCCCTCCGGTGTTCAGAAATTTTAGTTCTTTCACTGGAGTCAGGACCACTTCAAGTTCAGGGAAATTCTTGTAGAACTCCTACAATCATCTCTTCTTGGCTGATGAAAAGCAGAAATGAGTAGAGGTAGACAGTAGACAAAAAAATGTGAAGGATCACAAAAAATGACGAAATGAATTTCTCTATAGGTTCGATCTCATTTAATTTAATTTTGCTAAAAAATAGTAACGAGCATACCAGTATCAATACATAGAAAATAAAGCCATTCCAAATGAGGAATTTGATTTTAAACCTCTCATAATTGGCACAAAACGTCCCAGTTTCAATTTCAGGGTGAACTGCCTGTGGGACAAAATGCCCCGTAACCAAAACTGGCCAAAATAACAAACTTTGCTAATTGCACGTCATTCAAAATTCGTTGTCAAGCTGAGCTATTACCATCACTTCTCGTCCATTGGCGTAAGTACGTACGTCCACAATTTCATTTGGCACACCTTACAGGTCACAGGATCAGATCACTTTGAAACTTGGTATGCTTGTTTGGGGTGACCTCTAGATGGGAGCTATCAATTTTCTTCCATTTCCATCAAAAAATGTTGCCGCTGGCAACGTTCTTAGAACTTAGTTTAGTCAGACTTCAATATTTCCCTTTGGCACACCCTACAGGGCACATTTATGATCGGATTGCTCTGAAACCTGGCATACTTGTTTGGGGTGACCTCTAGATGGGAGCTATCAATTTTCTTCCATTTATGCCAAAAAATGTTGCTGCTGGCAATGACCTTTGAACTTAGTTTAGTGAAGCATCAATAAACTCCTTTGGCACGCCCTACAGGGCAGATTTTTGATCAGATCGGTTTGAAACTTAGTATGCTTGTTTGAGGTTACCTCTAGATGGGAGCCATCGATTTTCTTCGATTTCTGCCCTTCGATGAACTTAGTGTAGTTATACATCAAAATTTCCCTTTGGCACACCCTGCAGGGCACATTTATTATCGGATCACTTTGAAACTTGTTATGCTTGTTTGGTGTTACCTCTAGATAGGAGCTGTCGATTTTCTTTGATTTCAGTCAAAAAATGTTGCCGTTGGCAATGACCTTCGATGAAGTTAGTGCAGTTGTGCATCAATATTTCCCTTTGGCATACCCTGCAGTGCACATTTTTGACCAGACCAGATCGCTTTGAAACTTGGTATGCTTGTTTGGGGTGACTGCTAGATGGGAGCTATCGATTTTCTTCCATTTCCGTCAAAAAATGTTGCCGCTGGCAACATTCTTATAACTTAGTTAAGTCAGACCTCAATATTTCCCTTTGGCACACCCTACAGGGCACATAAATGATCAAATTGTTTTGAAACTTGGCATGCTTGCTTGGGGTGACCTCTAGTTGGAAGCTATCGGTTTTCTTCCATTTCCGTCAAAAAATGTTACCTTTGAACTTAGTCAGGCATCAATATATTCTTTTGGCACACCCTACAGGGCACATTTATGATCAGATTGGTTTGAAACTTCGTATGCTTGTTTGGGGTTACCTGTAGATGGGAGCTATCGATTTTCTTCAATTTCTGTCAAAAAATGTTGCCGCTGGCAATGACCTTCGATAAACTTAGTGCAGTTATGCATCAATATTTCGGTTTGGCGCACACTGCAGTGCACATTTTTGACCAGATCACTTTGAAACTTGGTATGCTTGTTTGGGGTAACCTCTAGATGGGAGCTATCGATTTTCTTCCATTTCCGTCAAAAATAGTTGCTGTTGGCAACAACCTCTGATGAACTTAGTAAAAACTTAGTGCAGTTATGCATCAATATTTCCCTTTGACACACCCTGCAGGGCACATTTATGATTGGATCGCTTGGAAACTTGGTGTGCTTGTGTGAGATGATATCTATATGGGAGTTATCGATTTTCTTCCATTTCTGTCGAAAAATGTTGCTGCTGGCAGTGACCTTTGAACTTAGTTTAGTCAGGCTTCAATATTTCCCTTTGGCACACCCTTCAGGGAACATTTATGATGGGATCACTTTGAAACTTGGTATGTGTGTTTGGGGTGACCTCTAGATGTGAGCTATTGATTTTTAGCTCAACTTTGGCGAAGCCAAATTTGAGCTTATGCCATGGCCAGTCGGCCGTCTGTCTGTGAACAATTCAATACAGCTCGGGCTAGAGGCCGTTTTTATGAACCGATCTTTACGGAACTTCTTGGGTACCTTTGTTATGACCGTGGGACAAGAACGAGTGTTTTTGGGTCCGATCCGAAATTCAAGTTGGCTGCTGGCAGCCATTTTGTACAAAATTAGGTGCAATCAGATTTTTGCGCAGAACTTCCATATGAAAATGCTGATTTGAATAATTTTTTGTATAAATGTTTAGTACCATGGGATACATCAAATATAATACTGGTTTTTTTCTCGTGCGTAAATTATGCAAATTAGACTAACTTTGATGTATTTAGTGTTACTTTCAGCACTGTAAGTGCAAATGCCAATACGGCTCGGGCTAGAGGCCGTATTTATGAACCGATCTTTACGAAACTTCTTGTGTACCTTTGGTATCACCTTGGGACGAGAACGAGTGTTTTGGGGTCCGGTCCGAAATTCAAGATGGCCAATGGCAGCCATTTTGTACAAAATTAGGTGCAATCAGATTTTTGCACAGAACTTCCATATGAAAGTGCTGATTTGAATAATTTTTTGTGTGAATGTTTAGTACCATGGGATACATCACATATAATATGGGGTTTTTTCTCGTGCAGAAATTATGCAAATTTAATGAACTTTGATTGTTTCAGTGCTACTTACACACAGTAAGTACACATGTCAATACGGCTCGGGCTAGAGTCTGTATTTATGAACCGATCTTCACGAAACGTCTTGGGTACCATTGTTATCACCTTGGGATGAGAACGAGTGTTTCTGGGTGCAGTCCAAAATTCAAGATGGCTGCCAGTGGCCATTTTGTACCAAAATTAGATCTAATCAGTTTTGTGTCACAACTTCTATACAGCTCGTATTTATGAACTGATCTTCACGAAACTTCTTGGGTACCTTTGTTTTCACCTTGGGACAGGAAGAGTGTGTTTTGGGGTGCCTTTGCTATCACTGTGCTATGAGAACAAATATTTTGGGGTTCAGTCAGACCCACTCTGAGACTCAAAGATTTCTTTTCTAGTTTAGCATCTGACTGTCACCCACCTTTACAATACTTTACCTATACATTTGTTACAGGCTATGGTCATTATTTATGTACAGACCATTACAATACTTTGTATGTACCTTTGTTATCAGGTCATTACCTAGATGTTTGTCATTGCTGTGTCACATACTCTCCATGTACATGTCTTAACAAGTTGAGCTACAGTGTCATTGACACTTTCATTTTTCATTTCCTTAAAAAATTATTATCATTATCACCAGCCTTTGAACTTACTGCATTTGTGCAGCAACTTGTCCCTTTTGCCCTCTCCCCAGGGTATATTTATGAATTTCCATAAAAAAAAGAGAAAAAAAAAACATTGCCACAAGCAATAACCTTCAAACTTAGTGCCTTTGTGCATTAATATCTTCCTTTGGCATGCCTCAGTGGGCACATTCATTTTCAGGTTGTTTTGTAACTTTGTATGCTTATACAGGGTGACAAAGATAGGAGCTATCGATTTTCTTTTCTTTTCCATCAAAAACTGTTGCTGTTATCAACAATCTTTGAATTTATTGCATTTGTGCATCAAAATTCTTCTTTGACGTGGCCAACAGGCCACATTTATCATAGGATTGTTTTTGAACTTGGTGTGCTCATTAGGCGAGACCTCTAGATAAGAGCTATTGATTAGCATTAATTTCTGTGAAAAATGGTGTCGTTTACAGTAACCTCTGAACTTACTGCATTTGTGTATCAACATTCTTTCTTTAGCCAGTCTTACAGTTTACATTTAAAAATGCATGGATTACTCTGACGTTGTGCACACACAAAGCTGTTATGTTGAAATTTCACCAAATAACATTGGTACCAGTGATCTTCAATTTTGCCATTTCACTTATAACTTACCAAGTTCAAGTTTGTCAAGTTGAGCTACACTGTCATTGACACTTTCATTTAACTACATGTTGGGAGCTGATTATTTTTTTTCTAGGTGAAATGACTATCTTTATCTCTTAGTTAATATGTCAACTTATGATATTACCCCTTTAGTGCATATGACAACATTGGAAAATAATTAGAAAATGCAAATTACCTTATTTATAAATTTATGTCTTTCATTTATGTGTTATTTTCACTCTAAATTTTAATGCAAAATGATAACAGTCAAAGCATGTGATACCTGCAGATAATATGACTTGACAACACTGTCTGCAGTTGTCAAAACATCGAGGTGATGTTCAGTTTGTTCATAATTTTAAACTGATCACTTGTTAAAACAGTTGACTTTATTGTTAGTTTAGCACCTGACATCGCATCGACTACTACCCAGCGGGTTAACATTGGAAAATAATTAGAAAATGCAAATTACCTTACAAATAAGTGAACTTTACATAAAAAATATTTTTGGAATATGTTGATACTACATGGATATAAAGCATGCACTACTTGGCTAGTAGAGACATGGTCAGTATTTGGCTGCAGCATCCGTTCAAACAATGACTGTGAAGGATGGCATAACCGACTCAACCAGCGCACTAGAAACGGAAACCACCCTTTTTATTTATCAATCACCCTCCTATACCAAGAAGCTAGCCAGACACCTACACATGTAAAAATGATCTCAGAGGGGAAATTGAAACGCAAACAGCAGAAGAAAACAAGAGACGTGACAGGAAGATTAATGGAACTGTGGCAGCAGTATTCAGACAGAAACATTTCAACTAACAGACAACTTAAGGAGGCCGCGAATCTATATGCTCCAGTGTAATATAAAATTTATAATAATAGGTAATAATAATAATAATATGTAATGTAATAAAAGTAGTTGAAATTTCCTAAATTATTGTCATAATGATCAATATTTAATTGAGGGGGTGAAAAAGCCAGAGGGCCGAAAATTATTTTATGTTTTTGTTGTAACCAAATTTTGTAAGACGGGAATTTTATTCTATGTATGACTGTTTGGGATAAAATGTAATAAAATAGTTGAAATTTCCTAAAATTCTTGTCATAATTATCAATATGTAATTGAGGGGTCGAATAAGAAGGAGGTCTGAAAAAGCCCAAGTCCGAATGAGCCGGAGGTCCGAAAAAGCCAGGGTCTGAATAGCCAAGGTCCGAAAAAGCCAAGGTCCGAATAAGCCGGATACAAAAATATTGATGCAAGCACCATTCCGTAAAACCTGAATTATTATGGTTTCTTTTATTGACACTCTGTTATGCGAAGCTTGGGTTGACCCATTTCATGGGGTGGGGGTGGGTGCAAATTTTGTAGGTAGCCTAGAGCTCTAGACCCCTGGCCCATCCCACCCCACCCACACCCACACCCACACCCACTACACTCAGGCATGCACTCACTACCGTAGTTGATCGGAAATGTGGCATAACACGAAAATTCCCTGTAAGCATTTATTTTTGGGTGGCAAGTCTTTGTAATATTAACCTTTTATAAAGAGTGACATAGGCATTACCAGGGGTGGGGGTGGGGACAGTGAACGAATCCCCCATTACATTTTTTTCAAGAATGGAAACTGCAAATAAGTCTAAAGGCCACCAGAGGGGCCCATTTGATACTAAATTTAATAGAGGGGGAGGGTGTGGCATGGCCTTGGTCTCTCTAGTATGCTCGTGCCTTTGGCCAGTTGTAAGCTCACCTGACTGAATGGGAGGGAGGGGGTGGGTGGGTGGGTGGGAATGGGGAAAATGCTCCATTTGTTTTGTAAATATAAGTTCCTCTCATGAACCAGTGGATACAATGACATGATATTTGGTATGGATCTTCCTTTTGAGGTGTAGAATCGTAGTTGATCGGAAATGTGGCTTAACACAACAATTCCCTATGAGCATTGATTTTTGGGTGGCAAGTCTTTGTTATATTAACCTTTTTTATAAAGAGTGACTTAGGCGTTGCCAGAGGGGTGTGGTGGGCAGAGAACAAACCCCCTTTTACATTTTTTTCAAGAACGGAAAATGAAAATAAGTCTAAAGGCCACCAGAGAGCTCCATTTGATACTAAAGTTAAAAGTTTTCCCAGAGAGGTGGAGGGTGTGGCATACCCCCGCCCTCTCTGGTAAGCTCATGCCTTTGGCCAGTTGTAAGAGCTCACCTGACTGAAAGGGGGATGGGGGAAATGCTCCATTTTTAAAAAAAAAATATAAGTTCATCTCATGAACCAGTGGGTACAATGATATGATGTTTGGTATGGATCTTCCTTTTGAGATGTAGAATCAAGTTTGTTAAAACAAAGTTTGTGGAGCAATATTTGCCTTTGTAATGGGAGGGACAAGATTTATGGCCCCACCCAAAATTTCTATTTTCTGAACAGATGGTCCGATTTGAAACAAATTTGGTTTGTGGTTACTATTGAGTCATAAGTACTTGATTCATACAAAAAAAACCTCCCGTATCCCCATGGGAGCTAAAAATATAAATATTTTCAAACGTTTATATTTCCCAAACCACATGGAAGAGAGAACTTGTTTGTTCAAACTGAGTGCATGTGTTAATACTTGGGCTTCCTATGGTAGCCCAAATTTTAACTTAGTTTAATATGAGGAAATTTCTTATAAAATCTTCTTAAATTTTAATGTGGTGCAATATAAGGGGATTTCTTTAAACATCTTCTTCTCCAGAACCATCCATAAGAATATTTTGTTTATATGCAGTACGCCTTAGTACACAATTCCACCGTGCTCCCAGTGGGCTATGGGGGTGAAGTGTCTTGTTCAAGGACACAACACAGTTGCCGCAGGTAAGATTCGAACCGAGGACCTCTCATCTTGCAGCCTACACCACTATCTACTGAGCCACTGTGCTTCCTACAGTCACAAGTACACGGCCACCTATGTTTTTAAGATTCCTGGGGCATTGGGGTGTCCATAGGGGTGTTTTGAAAGTGGGTCACGCCCATATCTTAGGCATGGTATGACCTATACTCTTGGGAACAACACCAAATGTCTTGACACTTGATGGAGATTCAAAATGAGTCAAGATCACTGAGGTCACCACAGGTATCATTGAGTGCATTTTTCAGGATTTTTGGACATGAATTTTTACATGAAAAACGTGAGGAAGGCCAACACTTTTTGAAAGTGGGTCACGGTCGTATGTCAAGCATGGTATGACATATGGACCTGAGACCAACAGCAAATGAGTAGAAACTCAATAGATGTTCAAAATATGGGTCAAGGTCACTGAGGTCACTCAGGGGTTATTGGGTGCATTTTTAAGAATTGATGGAAATCATATTTTTTGACCCCTTAATGCATTCCTGAAGTTCATAATACATTTTTTCACTCGAAAAAGTGTGTGTGGTAAAAAATTTAGAAAGTGGGACATGCTCATATCTCAAGCATAGTATGCCACATGTACCTGGGACTAACACTGAATGAGTCAAAACTCACTGGAGGTGAAAATTATGGCTCAAGGTCACTGGGTTCACCCAGGGGTCATTGAGAGCATTTTTCAGAATTGCCACAATCACATTTTTTACCTCCAATGCATTCCCTAAGTTCATACATTCATTTTTGCACAACAAATAATCAACGCTAAATTTTTCGATTTCAAGAAATCGAGAGATTCACCTGTTTTGCTTGTTTTTTGAGGCACCGGCAAAATCGACTTGCTTACATAGTTGGGAAGTATTTCAGGCTACTCAGTTCGTAACCGATACAAAACTGTGTCTACAGTGTCTAACAGTTCTTCTGACATTAGTGTGAGTGACACAAACATAAATGGTGTAGGGTTAATGCTGAAGTCAAGAGTAAATTGCAAAAGTCTCTGCACACATGTATGGTCCCATGTCAGCTCAGTAGTCAATTATAAATACCGATAAGCAAATGATTTTCCGATATTCCATTCAAAATGGTAGCCAAAGGGAACTCAGAGTGTGCGTATTTCACAAAGAATATGAGGGTACTAAACTCCAAAGCCCCAAAACTGTCTGAGGGTTAAAACTTTGAACACGACATATAACAGCAAAATTCTCCTAGGATAAATGCCCTATCCTCTCAAAGTCTACGTTTTGAGAAAATATGGCTCCAGTGCTGAGGAATCGCATGTGAACGTTAGTTACTTTTTGCCAAAAATGTTCTTTTGTGGCAAAAAAGGGTTAATGCGGGGGATACCGTCTATGTTCCAAGATGCGTTATGTTATGCTGCAGATATTAGGAGAGTTTCAGACTAATCCCTCTGAGGGTTTATGAGAATTATGCTAAAAGGGTCCATTTTTGATAGATTTTAGCATTCTGACGGTACCTGTATGGGAACTCTCAGATCTGCAAAGTGTTAAACCTTTCATAATAACATATTGAACAAAAGTTGTCATACTCTGATTGCTGCACACAGGCATGTAAAACACTCAGTGCTAAACTAATTAGGATTGGAGAAAATTTTCACTTCAACTGACCAAATTCCCCCAAAATGAGATTTTTTCACGGCACCTATCATTATGCAACCAGGACGGCCATTGGGTTAAACTTTACACTCAGATATAAAACAAAAGTTGTCATACTCTGACTGCTGCATGCGGCCACAGAAAGCATTTAGTCCTCAACCATTTAGAAATAGGGGAAATTGTCACTTGAACAAACCATATTCTGTAAAAATGATTTTTTCTAGATGGCACCTATCTTTATGCAGACAGAATGGGCATAGGGTTAAACTCAAAATGAGCCGATTTTATGAAGAATTTAGGGTTCTCCAGTTCAAGGTCCAGAAACTGGGTGAAGGTTCAAACTTTGAATAAAATGTATAACAGCAAAATTGTTCTTGGGTGAATGCTCTATCTTTTCATGGGAAATGTTTGAGAAAATATGGCACCAGTGCTGAGAAATCGCATGTGAAAATTGGCAAAAATGACAATTATTCTCCGCAGTACCCTTATATGAACTCTCAAATCTGCCAAGGGTAAACTTTTAATAATAACATACAGAACAAAAGTTGTCATAACTATGACTGCTTCATGCAGCCATAGAAAGCATTCAGTGCTGAATCATTTAGGAATGTAGTAAATTGTCACTTAAACTTACCAAATTCTGAAAAAATGGGAATTTTTGGGGATGGCATGTACTTTCACGCAACCATAATAGGCATAGGGTTAAACTTTACAACCAAACTTATAACAGCAAATATGCTCGGTAGTCAATTATGAATATGAACATGCAAATGATTTTTGGATATTCCATTCAGAAGTGTGGGAAAATTGAACTGAAAATGAGCCAATTTTATGAAGAATTTGAGGGTTCTCCAATTCAAGGCCTGAAAACTGGGTGAAGCTTAAAACTTTGAATAAAATATATAACAGCAAAATTGTTCTTATATGAATGCCCAATCTTCTCACGGGACATGTTTTGCGAAAATGTGGCTGCAGTGCTGAGAAATCGCATGTGAAAGTTGGCCATTTTCGCCAAAAATTCACCTTCGGGGAAAGTTTGTGGCAAAATAGGGTCAGCCTGGTTAATACCACCTATGCAAGCAGATGCAGTTGGTTATGCTTCAAACATTAGGAAAGTTTCAGCCAAATCGTCCAGAGGGTTTTTCAGAATTGGGGCAAAAGGTGCCATTTTGACTACATTTTATACGGCTTTTGCAGAAAACGAAAAACTTCAGGAATGCCATGACCCAGTTGAGAAACTTCATATGAAGCTCTACAGATGTGCTGAATTTCAGCAAAATCATACAAGCTGTTTTTCCGCAATCCGGCTGACAAAAATCAGTGAAATAAAAAAAAAATTTAAAAAATGACAATAGGTTCACCTATTAGAAATAGGTGAATCCAACTAGATTTTTCGATTTCAAGAAATTGTGAGATTCATCTATTATGCTTGCTTTTTAAGGCACCGACAAAATCGGCTTGCTTACATAGTTGGGAATTATTTCCACCTACTCATTTCGTAACCGATAGAAAACTGTCTACCGTGTTTAACAATTCTCTTGGCAGTACTCTTTCACATTGGCGTGAATGGTGTATGGTTAATGTCCAAGTTAGGGGTAAACAGCATACCTGTTTAACAGATCGTGTATACTTAACAATAACAACATGTGCATATCAGGTATCATAGATTGTGGCGAAATTTTTGGAGCAGCGTCTCCAAACTTTCAGCGTTTGTTCTTTAAGCTCTGCTGAACTTGGTCATATTATTAGAAAGTCCTGAAACCAAGCATGGGCCCCGTGGGAACTCCCCTCCCCCCCCCCCACACACACACACATGCTCATACGCTCTCCTGACATTCAACATGATAGAATGCAAAATTGGTATCGCTCTCTGTATGAAACGATGCAGTACGTATTTGTGAAGAATGAGTGAAAATGTCATGGAAATCGGCCAAGAATTGGCCAAGATATAGCGTTTTCATGAGTGGAGGTAATTTGGTCTTTTTCTATCCGGTGTGACCTGGCACTGGGTGTATGTCTGGAGTTGTGACTCTGCCCCCCCCCCCCCCCCCCCCCCCCACCTCTCCTCCTCTGAGGTAGTTCCACTTGAAACTTTTGATTCATAGTTACTGGTGGAGAGATGCTTGCGACTGAAAATGCATCGTGTATACTGTCACCAAATGGACCCCGCCCAGCCTGTAACAGTTAGATAATTGACAGAAATGAAAAGTGGACAGTAATCGCGCATGGGTTAATGGCTAATTTGACATTAAAATTGAACAGACAGCAGTGTCGCTCATACGCCCACTGTATCCAGACCACTGAAGGCAACTACACAAAATCTTCAGAAGTTGTTCTACTATCCCTGCTCGACAGCTTAGTATCTTTGTTGAGTGGCGCGACCACGTGGGAACAACGTGGATCATGTGGAAACCAAGGGGACGATTCATCTCTACTCTATTCCCAAATGTAATGACGTTCCCATTCACTATTTACCTGTCACCGGTCGAGTTTGGCATTATTTCTGTCTACTTGATGAACTTTTCAAATTTAAATATTCGCACCTTTATGTGGGACTGAAAGTTTGGAGTTAAACTGCTTATTTTAGACCGTCCCAACAGAAACTAACAACTTGACCCAGTGGCGAGAAAGCTGTCATATTGGCTGATTTGACTTTAAAATTGAACAGACACCACTGTCGGATATACGCTAATTGTATCCAAATCATGCTATATGAAAGCTTCAGAATGTGTTCTACTCTCCCTGCTCTACAGTTTAGTATCTTTGTCGAGTGCCACAACCACGTGGAAACACTGTGGATCGCGTGGAAACCTTTGGGACGATTCATCCCTACTCTATTCTCAATGCAATGACGTTTCCATTCATTATTTACCTGTGACCGATTGAGTTTGGCATTATATCTGTCTATTTGATGAACTGTTCAACCTTGACTATTTACAGCTTTATGTAGGATCGAAAGGCCACTGCATGGTTACCAATATATTCAGGGATTGATTATACGAAAATAACAATTATTCCGAAGGCCACTGCACGGTTACCAATATATTCAAGGATTGATTATACGAAAATAACAATTATTCCGAATGTACCCACATGGGAACTCTCAAATCTTTCAAGGGTTAAACTTTTAATAATAATGTATAAAACAAAAGTTGTCATGCTATGCTTGCTGCATGCAGGCATAGAAAACATTCAGCCCCCAATCAATTAGGAATAGAGTAAACTGTCACTTAGACCTACGAAATTCTGAAAAAAATGAGAGTTTTTTTCACTGGCACCTACCTATCTTTACGACACCGAGACAGGAATTGCGTTAAACTTTAAAGCAACCTTACAACAGAAAATATTCTTGGAATTGAACTGTGAATCAGAATTTCATAAGCATTTTCAGATATTCTATTCCAAACTACCACTGCCTGCTTACCAATATTCAGTGATTTTATGAAAATAACAATTATTCCTTCCAACCGCACCCATATGGGCAGTCTCAAATCTGTCAAGCGTTAAACTTTTAATAATAACATATAAAACAGAAGTTGTCATACTATGACTGCTGCATGCAGCCATAGAAAACATTCAGCGCTCAAACAAATAGGAATGGAGTAAATTCTCACTTAAACGTACCATATTCTGTAAAAATGAGAGTTTTTTTTTTAACTGCACCTATCTTTAGGCAAACAGAATGGGCATTGGGTTAAACTTTACAACCAAACTTACAATAGCAAATATTCTCTGTAGGCAATTGTGAATACGAACATATAAATCATTTTTCGATATTCCATTCGAAGATAGAAGAAAGTGAACTCAAAATGAGCTAATTTTATGAAGAATTTTAGGGTACTCAAATTCAAGCCCCGAAAACTGGGTGAAGGTTAAAACTTTGAATAAAACATATAACAGCAAAATTGTTCTTGGATGAATGCCCTATCTTTCCATGTGAAACGTTTTGAGAAAATATGGCTCCAGTGTTGAGAAATCACATGTGAAAATTGGTGAAAATGACAATTATTTCGACAGTACCCTTATATGAACTCTCAAATCTGCCAAGGGTTAAACTTTTAATAATAACATATAGAACAAAAGTTGTCATACTATGACTGCTTCACGCAGCCATAGAAAGCATTCAGCACTCAAACAATGTGGAATGGAGTAAATTGTCACTTAACCTTACCAAATTCTGAAAAATGGAAGTTTTTTTTGATGACACATACTTTTACGCAACCACAATGGGCATATGTTAAACTTTACAACCAATCTTATAACAGGAAATTTTCTCGGTAGTCAATTATGAAAACGAACATGCAAATCATTTTTCGATATTCCATTCGAAAGTGTTAGAAAGGTGAACTCAAAATGAGCCAATTTTATGAGGAATTTGAGGGTTCTCCAATTCAAGGCCTGAAAACTGGGTGAAGGTTAACATTTTGAATAAAAGATATAACAGCAAAATTGTTCTTGGATGAATGATCAATCTTCTCTTGGGACATGTTTTGCGAAAATGTGGCTGCAGTTCTGAGAAATGGGATGTGAAAGTTGGCCATTTTCGCCAAAAAATGCATCTTCGGGGGAAGTTTGTGTCAAAATAGTGTCAACGTAGGTAATACCACCTATACAGGCAGATGCAGTTGTTTATGCTTCAAATATTAGGAAACTTTCAGCCAAATCGTCCAGAGGGTTTTTGAGAATTGGGGCAATAGGTGACATTTTGACTACATTTTACACGGCTTTGGCAGAAAACGAAAAACTTCAGAAATGACATGACCAAATCAAGAGACCTCACATGGAGCGCTACGGATGTACCGATTTTCAGCAAAATTGTACAAGCCATTTTCGCACAATTCGGCGGACAAAACTCAGTGAAATAAAAAAAAGAAACAGAAAAATAACAAGAGATTCACCTATTAGAAAATAGGTGAATCTAAAAAAAAAAAGAAAAATAAGAATAACAAGAGATTCTCTCCTATTAGAAAATAAGTGAATCTAAATATCCATTGCTGATTCCTTTATATAACACATTCAATGCTATGCACAGAAATTATTTCCAGTTTCTTAAAAAATGTTATCTGAATCCTGTATGAAAATCATTAAATGCTGTTTACAAAAACCTATTTCTGAATCTTTAAAGATATTTTAGTTCAGAAAATAAGTCTCCATAAATTCTTTTCAGGCTTTCCCCTCTGGAAAAGACTCTTGTTATTCTACGGATTATTATTATTATTTTTTTTTTTGTCGGGGGGGGGGGGGGGGGGGGGGGGGGGTTCCACACAATTTGTCCGTACTATTCAGAAGCCATTTTCGAACCGATTTTCAGAAAATTATGCACACGCACAGAGGGGCACAAAATCTAAAAATGTACTGAAGCGAAATTTTCGATTTAACCATATCTCGTCAGAATTGGCCAAAAAAATTGGGGTTTATCGGCACTTTCTCGAAACACTTGTAGATTTTTTTTTAAACATTCATCGTTGCTAGACCTGCCTGTGACACGACCTTTGATACACATGACATATCAGGCGATGCATATGGTAACCCTCCAAAGACTGCCAAACATCGAAATAATGATGAAATGGGCCGGTTTCAGCCCCCCACAGCACCCAAACGATACACGAGAGATAAACATAGCTTCCTTTATTGGAAGTAGAATTCACTGAGGATCATTTTTGTAAGTAATAAGGGTGTTCAAAAAACCAAGCGTTAACCTGTTTTGGGCTGGTTAAACAGCAATACCCCCTAAATTCTTGTTTTCCGTGGATTTTTCTATACGAGTCTTGTAGATTTTCAAGAAAAATTTGTCACTCCCAGGCCTGTGTGTGACAATAGAAGTTGCATGGACAAAATACTGCGGTGAGCATTTGTTAACCCTCCACGGGCTGCTAAAAGTCAAAATTGTGATATAATGGGCTTTTTTGGACGCCAACAGCACCCAATGGGTACACCACAAAGAAAAGTGCCTTCTTTTATCGAGCGCACAATCTATACGGAAACATTTTTGTAAGTAGTAAGGGTATTCAAAAGTCGAAGTCTCAACCCATTTTGGGCAGGCTAAAGAGAGAGACCCCTTAAAATCTTAAAATTCCCATTTTCTGTGGATTTCTCTAAAAACATCCTGTAGGTTTTCAAAAAAAATTGACTGCTCGTGGGTCATTGTGTGAGATATCAAGTTGCATGGAAAAAAAAAGTTCCAGTGAGTATTTATTAACCCTCTACAGATGCCAAGCATCGTAATTTTGTTGAAATGGGCTGTTTTCGGACACGCACAGCACCCAACGTGTACCTGAGAAATAAACATAATCTTTATTGGAAGTGGAATTCACAGAGGACCATTTTTGTTTGTAATAAGGGTATTCAAAAAACCAAGTGTTAACCCCCATTTGTGGTTGTTGATAGTGATACCCATCAAAAGCTTAAAAATTTATGTTTTCCCTGGATTTCATTACCAACATCTGGTAGGGTTTTCAAGAGAAAATGGCCATTGATAGGTCTTGGGGTCACATTACCAGTTGATAGGATAAATTATTCCGGTAAGCATTTATTAACCTTCCATGGGCTGCTAAATGTAAAATTTTGAAAAAATAGCCTGTTTTTGAACACCAACAACTAGTGATGGGCCGATCATCGGGAAATATAATCAGAAGCCGCCGATTACGTGCAATCGGAAAATAAGCGGTAGTCGTCGGTAAACATCAGCACACCCGATTATAGTATGGAACTTTCACACGTTGCACCACCGCACACCTACTTTCAAATCACGTAGTGTAAAAAACACGTACCTGGCCTCTATAAAATCATGCGCCTAGATAGTTGCCTTGCATGTGAATGAGCACTAAAACTGAAACAAAAAGTAGTAAATTTCAGGTAATAACTGTAACCTGTTTACCTCTCCCTGCACCTTAGTCTACTGTGTCTACATGACAGTTGATTTTCTCACTGAAAACTGAAACATTTCCTGTTTTAATTTGTTTAATGCGCATGTCATGTTATAGCAAATGAAACAAAGTTCAAAGGTTAATTTATTGAATTTTATTCATAAAATATAGTAAAGTGAATTGTGATTGGCTAGCAAGTGGTGAAATCGTCTGCTACAACCAACCGCATTGCTTGTACCAAATAATTTCACATGTTTATCTTTCTGTGGGCTATGGACGTTTCAGCCTCGGGACGTTTCAGTCCACTAAATAATTCCACGTTGTTTATCTTTGCGTGAAATAGGAACACTTCGACCTTGGGACGATTCGGCCCTGGGACGATTCGGCCCAGAGATGTTTCATAGTTTCAGCATGAGTCGTTTCGGCCTCTGTATACTCTGTGTTGACATCGAAGTCCCTGAATAGCAAACTAAAGCTTTGCTGCTACAAAATAAAAGTGAAAGAAGGTTGAGTATCCCCCCTTCCCCCCACACACACCTTTAACCTTTGCCTGAATTGCATCATAGCCTGCAGTAGCTCATTCCATGTGTATCTGATGCACACTGGACAGCTGGACTTGACTCTCGTAACGCATGCTATACAAAACAATAACAGACGACGTCACAGGGGCGTAGACGGTAGAACCCCAAAAATATTGGAGGGGTGGCATATCTGGGTTGGGTGGTTATCGGGGCAGTCAGTTTTCAATCTGAGAAGAAAAAAAATAAGGGTAGGGGCAAACGACAGAAAAATATAGTGGGTGGGGGGGGGGGGTGGTAACTAGTGATGTAATGTGGAAACACTTCCTTCCCCCTTTCCCTATGCCACTGCGGCATTGCCCTTATTTCGGGGCCTCCATGTGGATTCCAAAGTTGTTGTTACATCAATTTACGTGCAGCTTATTAAATTTTATTTAAAATAACATGAGGTTCAAGCCTTTGAGAGCTCTGCACGCCGAGGTGCACATGTCTTCAACCTATTAACCCTGCCTGTGCTGTGCAGTGCGCACTGCGTAGTACTGCTATGTAGTTGTGACGTTGAAGAACTGGCAGGTGCTTGTCATTGCTAAAATGATTGCTTGATGGTTCCCTCTGGGTACTCCGGCTTCCTCCACCTCTAAACCTGTCACCGACACAATATGACCCTGGCAGTTAAAGTGTCGTTAAACACCAATTAAATAAAAATAAAATTAATTAAAATAAAGCAAGCACTGTAAACCTCTTCTATATTATTTGACAGAAATTGCTCCTGCAACACTATGAATTTTCATCACAACAGTTGAAGGGACACGGAATCAGTCAGCGAGCGTCATAGTCACTTTCACTGACTTTAAAACTCTCTTGATTGACTTGAAATTGTTTTGATGGCCTGCTTCAAAGGGAGTGCCGCTTTTGAGTAATCATGATCATTTATTTTATTAACAACAATGAATATATGATGTCAGAGACTGTCAGACTGTGGCAGCCATGCATGTGGCATCAAAGAATTTACCGAACCAACGTCGCTCATTGAAGTTAAACTGTTGACATTTGTGACCTGTCACAGATTTATACCAGCCCGTGATTGGAAAGCCTGAATGGGAAGCACATGCCATTTATCAATTGTCAGTACCTGCCACACTGCCGGCTCTCTATTCTCTGCGACGCGTGTCTACGATAATTATACTTATTTACACCATAAATTATGGCGACCACAGAGGAAAACCACTCCAACGCCGAACTTCAACTTACCGAGTCACAACCAGTTTCAAAATTGGGATCAAAAAGTATGCTATGGGACTACTTTAGTGTAAGCTCCCCAAAAGATAGAAAGTCTAAATGTTCCATCTGCAATGCCATGATAGAGCGTGGAGGTTCGACCATACAAAGTTTCACCACGACCAATCTACACAATCATCTAAGGTGTTTGCATGGCAGGGAATTCAAAGAACTGGAAACTAAAGAGAAGGAACAGCAAGATAAAAAACGAAAAATACAAATAGAATAGAGTGCTTCGACGTCTTCAGAAATAAAGAAGACACATCAAACGAAAATTTCAGACGCGATGATGAAACAAGTTCCTTGGGGGCCAAGTGATCCATGAAGGACAGCACAGAATAAACTTTTGGTTGAGTTAATGGCGATTGATTCGGAGCAATTCAGTATCGTTGATCATGTGGGGTTTCGGAGGTATAGCCATGGCCTAGAACAACAGTACACACTCCCTGATAGGACACAACTCAGTCGGACTGAAATTCCTGCTTTATATAATAAAGTTGTTGAAAAAATAAAACAGGAACACCTTTGTGAAGAGACAGCACTGGCATTCACGACGGACATATGGTCATCTTCTCACGGTGCAAAAAGTTTAATGAGTCTAACATGCCATTGGATCAATGAAAAGTTTGAAAAGAAGAGCTGTGTTCTGAACGCTTCGTCTTACCAGGCAGTCACACTGGAGAAGCAATAGCTGCAGAAATCCAACGCATCCACACTCAGTGGGATATTCCAGAAGAGCATGTATTGGTCATCGTTCGCGATATAGCCGCAAATGCTGTGCGTGGATGCGAGTTGGCAGGGTTGAACCATCTCGGTTGCTTTATCCACACCTTGCAGCTGGTAGTGAAAGATGGGATGGGCACACAGAGAACAATAAACGACATGCTGATGATATCAAGAAAAATCGTTGGGCATTTCAACCATTCGCCGTTAGCATACCACACAGACTGCACCAGATTCAAAGCAAACATGGGCTGCCAGAGCACAGCCTTGTACAGGAGGCTCCAACCAGATGGAATAGCACGTTTTATATGCTAGAGAAGGTAATGGAACAGAAATTGGCGCTGGTTGAATATGGCATGGAGTATGATATACCTTTGATGACCCCTAATCAGTAGTCACTGGCACAGACTCTTATACAAAATCTGCAACGTTTTGAATACTTCACAGGGAAGCATCTGAAGCTAAAGCCAGTGTGTCGATGATAATTCCCTCTGTCTCACTTCTTTCAAAAGCTTTGGCATCACACAAAGATGACAAAGGAATACAAACGATGACAGATGAAATGCTGACATCACTCAGAAGAAGGTATAATGATATGGAGTCGAATAAACTGTTAGTGCTTTCGACTTTTCTAGATCCACGGTTCAAGGATCATTTCTTTGTGGCGAATGAAGATAAAACAGAAACAACTAAAGATAAAGTAAAGAAGTGGATAGAAGAAGAAGACTCTCTGCTGAACAAAAATCCATCAAAATCACCAGAGCAAAGTAGCAGTTGCAGTTCATTGATTTTGGAGGAGAAAAAAACCCAAGAGTAGTGCTAAGAAACTGAGAACAGAGTCAAAGAAACTAGTTGATACAGAGTTCGCAGAAATGTTGCAAGAGAAAGGATTGTGCGCAAAAGCCCACTCTAAAACAGTTACTGTTGAGGACGAATGTGCTGCTTACCAGAATGAACAGTTGTTGGACAGAGCGGGCAACATTTATCTGTGGTGGGCACCGGGCGGTAAATACAAGTCGCTATCCAAGATTAAGTAAATTGGCCAGAAAATTTTTGGCCGCTCCGCCATCTAGCGTGCTGAGTAAAAGACTTTTCAGTGAGGCTGGCGAGCTCTACGATGAAAAGAGAAACAAGTTAGATCCGAATAAAGCAGAGATGGTTCTTGTTATTAGGGGCAACATTCCTCTGTTGAACTTTGAGTGTTGAGAAACATTGAGATTGTGAATTTGTGAGCGTAGTTTCATGACACTAAATTAGGAGAGTTCTGCAGACGATCAACCATGCGACTTGAAAGTGATTTACTGATTTGGAGGTTGATTGGTTGTTACTAAACATTCAGTGAGAGGTCACTCCTGGAGTTACTAATTACATGTTTGAGGTTTTGATTAAATTGTTTTAATAATGAAAACAATGTCAGTCTGTCGGTTTCTAGACGTCTCGGCCTCTCTGGATGTTTCGTACCCAGAAATTATAGGTACGAAACGTCCAATTGCGGGCAGAGATTTGCGTATGAAACAACCGGAGATTCGGGTACGAAAATAACGAAACATCCAAATGGGCATGAAACATCCATATATACGTTTTATGTGTTTTCTTGTCTCAAAAATCTGTTTTATGATCCCTCTTTGAGGCGTGATAATATATATTTTTCATATCAGAAATGAGATATTTATTTTGGGCATGTTGTAACAGATTTGTGTGACGAAGTGCGTAAATATACAGGTTTTATGTGCGTTTCTTGTCTCAAAAATCTATTTTATGACCCCTCTTTGAGGCGTGATGAGATATATTTTTCAGATCAGAAACAGGATATTTTTCATGTCCTTTAACAGAGCAGTGCAACTTAGTGTGTTAATACATAGGTTTTATGTGCGTTTCTTGTCTCAAAAATCTATTTTATGACCCCTCTTTGAGGCGTGATAATATATATTTTTCAGCTCAGAAACAGGATATTTTTTTGCATCCTTTAACTTTAAGTCGTAAGTTACAAAGCTGTATGACAAAGTGTGTAAATATATAAGTTTTATGTACGTTTCTTGTCTCAAAAATTTATTTTATGACCCCTCTTTGAGGCGTGATAAGATATATATTTCAGATCAAAAACAAGGTATTTTCACTATTTTGGGTGTCTTAAAACAGTGCTGTGCGACCCACAAAATTAGCGTTAAATCAAAATCATCGAGGAATCGTCCAGAATAGAACGGAAATTACCGTCGATTCGTCCATTACGATCCATAACTCATCAGTTATTTCCGTTCACGACGAATCGGCGGAATCGCCCATATTCTACGACGAATGTGAAATCATGGCGAATCGATCAGTAAGTTAGTAACCCACCAGTCAGTCACAGCCGTCTTCATTTCGACCTTAGTGAGTTGATCTTCATTCAGCAATTGATAAGCTTGAGTGGTCAGTCAGTCTTGGTATTGTAACATTGTCTATTCAGTCGTGAGTGTGAAATAGAAGAGATTAGGGTACAAAGGGTACGTCGTTCTATTTCAAACTCAGGCTACGACTGAAATTCAGATTCTAAAAAAAAAACCCACTGTTACACTAACATGACCGACTTTCCAAACAAGCTTATTAATTGAATTAATTAATGAAAGACAATGTTTATATGGTTTCGAAATGAGCTTGGAGAAGTTGCAATACAAGTTATGTAAATGTTATTTTACATTTACTAACTTTAATTTTAACACTGCATTGAATGTAAGCTTTATTTTTTATTCAACTGTAATAATCGGTAATCGGATCGGAATTGGCTGATTATTTAGCCTCAATAATCGGTAATCGGCACACAGGTAAAAACCATGATCGGCCCATCACTACCAACAACATCAAATGGGAATGCAACCGAGAAACATAACTTCTTTTACCGGACGCAAAACTGACAGGAAAACATTTTTGCAAATAGTAAGTGTATTCAAAAATCGAGGTCTTAACCCATTTTTGACTAGTTAAGGAGATATACCGCTTAAAAGTTTAAAATTCCAGTTTCTGTTGATTTCTCAAAAAAAATTTCAAGAAAAATTGACCATCCGCAGGTCTTGGAGTGAATTACAAGTTGCATGGACAAAATATTTCAGTAAGCATTTGTTAACCCTCCAGAGGCTGTCAAGCATAGACATTTGGAGAAAATGGCTTGTTCTTGGGCAACCATAACACCAAATGTGTACCTGCGAGATAAACAGAACCTCCTTCACTGGAAGTGGAATTCACCGAAAATCATTTTTAGCTCAACTTTGGCGAACCCAAATTTGAGCTTATGCCATGGCCCGTCGTCCATCTGTCCGTCTGTCCATCAACAATTGGATACGGCTCGGGCTAGAGGCCGTATTTATGAACCGATCTTTACAAAACTTCTTGGGTACCTTTGTTATGACCGTGGGACGAGAACGAGTGTTTTTGGGTGCGGTCTGAAATTCAAGATGGCTGCCAGCTGCCATTTTGTACTGACGATGCAGAAATCTGTTTTTTGTACAGAACTTCCATATGAAAGCTCTGATTTGAATAATTTTTTGTATGAATGTTTAGTACCATATGGGATACATCACATATGATACGGGGTTTTTTCTCGTGCGTAAATTATGCAAATTAGACTAACATTGATGTTTTTTGGTGTTACTTTCAGCACCGTAAGTGCAAATGTCAATACGGCTCGGGCTAGAGGCCGTATTTATGAACCGATCTTTACGAAACTCCTTGGGTACCTTTGTTATCACCGTGGGACGAGAACGAGTGTGTTTGGGTCCGGTCCGAAATTCAAGATGGCCGATGGCAGCCATTTTGTACCAAAATTAGTGCAATCAGTCTTTTGTACAGAACTTCTGTATGAAAGTTCTGATTTGAATAAATTTTTGTATGTTTAGTAACATGGAATACATCACATATAGTATGGGTTTTTTTCTTGTGCAGAAATTATGCAAATTAGATGAACTTTGATTTATTCAGTGCTACTTATACACTGTAAGTGCACATGTCAATACGGCTCGGGCTAGAGGCTGTATTTATGAACCGATCTTCACAAAACTTCTTGTGTACCTTTGTTATCACCTTGGGACGAGAACGAGTGTTTCTGGGTGCGGTCCAAAATTCAAGATGGCTGCCAGTGGCCATTTTGTACCGAAATTAGGTCAAATCAGTTTTTTGTCACAACTTCTATACAGCTCATATTTGTGAACTGATCTTCACGAAACTTCTTGGGTATCTTTGTTTTCACCTTGGGACAGGAACGAGTGTGTTTTGGGGTGCCTTTGTTATCACTGTGCTATGAGAACAAATATTTTGGGGTTCAGTCAGACCCACTCTGGGACTCAAAGATTTCTTTTCTAGTTTAGCATCTGACTGTCACCCACCTTTACAATACTTTACCTATACATTTGTTACAGGAAACGGTCAGTATTTATGTACAGACCGTTACAATACTTTATATGTACCTTTGTGATCAGGTCATTACCTAGATGTTTGTCATTGCTGTGTCACATACTGTACATGTACATGTCTTTGTCTTGACAAGTTGAGCTACAGTGTCATTGACACTTTCATTATAAGTAATGAAGGTATTCACAAAACCAAGCATTAACCCGTTTAGGGCTGGTTACAGAGCGATACCCCTCAAAAGGTTAAAAATTCATGTTACCTGAGGATTTCTCTAAAAACAACTCGTAGATTTTCAAGAAAAAATGGCCATTCTCAGATCATGGTGTGATATTACAAGTTGCATGTACAAAATATTCCTGCAAGCATTTGTTAACCCTATGCAGGTTATCAAACATCAAAATGTTGATAAAATGGGCTGTGTGTGCGTACCCACAGCACCTGAAGTTGAGATTAGAGATCAAAATAAGTGGAAGTAGAATTCATTGAGAATTATTTTTGGAAGTGATAAGAGTATTCAAAATACAACACTTAACTCGTTTTGGGCTGGGTAAATAATGATACCCATCAAAAGCTTAAAATTCATGCTCTCCCTGGATTTCTCTGAAAACATCTTATAGATTTTAAAGAGAAAATGGTCATTCGCAGTTCTTGGTGTGACGTTACAAGTTGCATGAATAAATATTCCTGTTGGCACTTGTTAACCCTTTACAAACTGCCAGACATCAATATTGTGGAATACATTTGAGATAAAATGGACCATTTTCAAATAGACACAGCACTCAGTGGGTATGTGTCAAACAAACAAAACTCCTTTTGTCGGTCATTGACTTGTTGGACGACGATATTGACATTAACCCACTCCACCGTTAATGATCGTTTTTACAATTTCTTTATCAAACTGAGTCATTTGAGACTCTTATATGCACCTTTCTCATAACATCAATGACGGAACTTCAGTGAGACAGTTAAAAACAATTCATCAGACACTGTGGGGTCATGAAAAATCATGGAATCTCATCGGGAAAAACCATGATTCTCCAGAATCATAAAGCCTTGTTCTATATAATTTAGTTCTAACGCTTTCACCATCTTCACACAGACTCAAATTTACTGATGCAGTAAATTCTGTTTCTATAGTTTGCTTTGTAATTAGGCTTTTCCCTCTTTTTCTACGGATTATTATTTTTTTTTTGGGGGGGGGGGGAGGGGGGGGAGGGGTTTTTGTTTTTAGCTTAACTTGACATGGTCAAGATAAGCTATTGCCATCACGCGTGCGGAAGTCTGTTAGTCTGTGACGTCTGTTCACAGTTTCCTTTAGCACGGGCTACACCCCGCAGTTCTTGTCTGATCGTCACGAAATTTCATATGCAGGTTTGGGGTCATGTCTGGACGAGAACGTCCCCTTTTGGTCATGATCGGGCAACCGGTATGGCTGCCCGAGCCCAAAAACCATTAGTACAGTCTACAGGTCGTATTTATGAAGGGATTTCATTGTAACTTGGTAGGATGTCTCTGTATAATGCCTAGATGAGAACATCCCCTTTTGGGCATGATCTATCAACCGTGATGGCTGCCCAAGCCCGAAACCCAAAAACTTTTAGCACAGTCTGTAGGTTATGTTTAATGTGGAGGGATTTCATTGTAACTTGGTAGGATGACTCCTTATGATGTCTAGATGAGAATTTCCCCATTTGGGCATGATCTGCCAACCATGACGACTGCCCGAGCCCAAAACCCGAAAACCTTTAGCACAGTCTACAGGTCATATTTATTGAGGAATTTCATTGTAGCTTGGTGGGTTGACTTCATACAATGTCTAGATGAGAAAGTCCCCTTTTGGAAGTGATTGCGCAACTGTGATGGCTACAGGGGCCCGAAGCCCGAAAACCTTTAGCACAGTCTAGAGGTCATATTTATGAAGGGATTTCATTATAACTTGGTAGGATGACTCCAAATAATGTCTAGATGAGAACGTCCCATTTTCATCCCGATCATGCAGCCTTGATGGGTGCCCGAGCCCAAAAACCTTTAGCATAGGCAAAAGGTCATATTTATGGAAGGATTTCATTGTAACCTGTTAGGTTGACTCCATATAATGCCTAGATGATGACATCCCCTTTTGGTCGTGATTGGTCAGTTGTGATGACTACAAGTGCCCGAAGCCCGAAAACCTTGAGCACAGTATACAGGTCATATTTATGAAAGGATTTCATTGTAACTTCTTAGGATCACTCCAGATGATGCTCAGATGAGATTGTCCCCTATGGTTGCGATCATTCAGCCATGATGGCTGCCCGAGCCCGAAAACCTTTAGCACAGTCTACAGGTTATATTTATGAAGGGATTTCATTGTAACTTAGTAGGTTAACTTCATATAATGTCTAGATGAGAATGTCCCCTTTTGGACATGATTGGGCAACTGTGACGGCTAAAGGTGCCCGAAGCCCGAAATCATTTAGCACAGTCTACAGGTCATATTTATGAGGGGATTTCATTGTAACTTGGTAGGATGACTCCAAATAATGTCTAGATGAGAACGTCCCATTTTGATCGCGATCATTCGGCCTTGATGGGTGCCCGAGCCCAAAAACCTTTAGCATAGGTAAAAGGTCATATTTATGGAAGGATTTCATTGTAACATATTAGGTTGACTCCATATAATGCCTAGGTGATGACATCCCCTTTTTGTCGTGATTGGTCAGCTGTGATGGCTACAAGTGCCTGAAGCCCGAAAACCTTGAGCACAGTCTACAGGTCATATTTATGAAGGGATTTCATTGTAACTTCGTAGGATCACTCCAGATGATGCCCAGATGAGATTGTCCCCTTTGATTGTGATCATTCAACCATGATGGCTGCCCAAGCCCGAAGCCCGAAAACCTTAAGCACAGTCTACAGGTCATATTTATGAAGGGATTTCATTGTAACTTGGTAGGTTGACTTCATATAACGTCAAGATGAGAACGTCCCCTTTTGGACATGATTGGGCAACTTTGACGGCTGAAGGTGCCTGAAGCCCGAAAACCTTTAGCAGAGTCTACAGGTCATATTTATGAAGGGATTTCATTGTAGCTTGGTAGGATGACTCCAAATAATGTCTAGATGAGAACGTCCCATTTTGATCGCGATCATTCGGCCTTGATGGGTGCCCGAGCCCAAAAACCTTTAGCATAGGTAAAAGGTCATATTTATGGAAGGATTTCATTGTAACATATTAGGTTGACTCCATATAATGCCTAGGTGATGACATCCCCTTTTTGTCGTGATTGGTCAGCTGTGATGGCTACAAGTGCCTGAAGCCCGAAAACCTTGAGCACAGTCTACAGGTCATATTTATGAAGGGCTTTCATTGTAACTTCACAGGATCACTCCAGATGATGTCCAGATGAGATTGTCCCGCTTGGTTGCAATCATTCAACCATGATGACGTCCCCTTTTGGACATGATTGAACAACTGTGATGGCTTCAGGGGCCCAAAGCCCGAAAACCTTTAGTACAGTCTACAGGTCATATTTATGAAGGGATTTCATTGTAACTTGGTAGGATGACTCCAAATAATGTCTAGATGAGAACGTCCCCTTTTTGGTCGCGATCATTCAGCCTTGATGGCTGCCCGAACCCAAAACCTTTAGCATAGTCTATTGGTCATATTTATGGAAGGACTTCATTGTAACCCATAAGTTTGACTCCATATAATGCCTAGATGATGACATCCCCTTTTGGTCGTGATTGGTCAGCTGTGACGGCTTCAGGGGCCTGAAGCCCAAAAACCTTGAGCACAGTCTACAGGTCATATTTATGAAGGGATTTCATTGTAACTTTGTAGGATCACTCCAGATGATGCCCAGATGAGAATGTCCCCTTTTGGTTGCAATCATTCAACCATGATGACTGCCAGAGCCCAAAGCCCAAAAACCTCTAGCACAGTCTACAGGTCATATTTATTAAGGGATTTCATTGTAACTTGGTAGGTTGATTTCATACAATGTCTAGATGAGAACGTCCTCTTTGGACGCAATTGGGAAACTGACGGCTACAGGGGCCCAAAGACCGAAAACCTTTAGCACAGTCTACAGGCCATATTTATGAAGGGATTTTAATGTAACTTGATAGGATGACTCGTTTTGGAATAATTTCACTGTAACTTGGTAACTTTTGTTGATATATGTGAGGGCCACATACATTAACTGTGAGGTCATATTAACCCACCCCTTTTTGGTCGTGATCATTCAGCCCTGATGGGTGCCCGAGCCCAAAAACCTTTAGCATGTCTGTAGGTCGTATTTATGGAAGGATTTCATTGTAACTTGTTAGGTTGACTCCATATAATGCCTAGATGATGACATCCACTTTTTTTTTGGTCGTGGTTGGTCAACTATGATGGCTACAGATGCCTGAAGCCCGAAAATCTTGAGCACAATCTACAGGTCATATTTATGAAGGGATTTCATTGTAACTTCATAGGATCACTCCAGATGATGTCCAGATGAGAATGTCCCCTTTTGGTTGCGATCATTCAACCATGATGGCTGCCCAAGCCTAAAGCCCGAAAACCTTTAGCACAGTCTTCAGATCATATTTATGAAGGGATTTCATTGTAACTTGGTAGGTTGACTTCATGTAATGTCTAGATGAGAACAGCCCCTTTTGGACACCATTAGGCAACTATTTTGGCTACAGGGGCCCAAAGCCCGAAAATCTTTAGCACAGTCTACAGGTGATATTTATGAAGGGATTTCATTGTACCTTGGTAGGATGACTCTAAATAATGTCTAGATGAGAACGTCCCCTTTTTGGTCGCGATCATTCAGCCTTGATGGCTGCCCGAACCCAAAACCTTTAGCATAGTCTATTGGTCATATTTATGGAAGGACTTCATTGTAACCCATAAGTTTGACTCCATATAATGCCTAGATGATGACATCCCCTTTTGGTCGTGATTGGTCAGCTGTGACGGCTTCAGGGGCCTGAAGCCCAAAAACCTTGAGCACAGTCTACAGGTCATATTTATGAAGGGATTTCATTGTAACTTTGTAGGATCACTCCAGATGATGCCCAGATGAGAATGTCCCCTTTTGGTTGCAATCATTCAACCATGATGACTGCCAGAGCCCAAAGCCCAAAAACCTCTAGCACAGTCTACAGGTCATATTTATTAAGGGATTTCATTGTAACTTGGTAGGTTGATTTCATACAATGTCTAGATGAGAACGTCCTCTTTGGACGCAATTGGGAAACTGACGGCTACAGGGGCCCAAAGACCGAAAACCTTTAGCACAGTCTACAGGCCATATTTATGAAGGGATTTTAATGTAACTTGATAGGATGACTCGTTTTGGAATAATTTCACTGTAACTTGGTAACTTTTGTTGATATATGTGAGGGCCACATACATTAACTGTGAGGTCATATTAACCCACCCCTCAGCTCTTTAGTACAAAGTACACCTCATATTATTTTTATCATAAACATAGAATACAGGGAACAGAAATGAACATATTCCCAATTATCACAATTCTTGTCTTATTTCATAATCCTTTCATAAACATTGATTGAACATTATCCTTTTCATCAAACACAACACACAAGTTAAGCTGCAGTGTCATTGACACTTTCATTTTTCCACACATTTTGTCCGTACGATTCAGAAGCCATTTTCAAACCGATTTCCACACAATTTTGCCTACTCATAGAAGGGCACAAAATCTAAAAATGTACCAAAGCGGAATTTTCGATTTAACCCTTATTTCGCCAGAATTGGCAAAAAACTACCAAAATTGGGGTTTATCGGCACTTTCTCGAAACATGTCTTGTAGATTTTTTTTAAACATTCATCATTGCTAGACCTGCCTGTGACACGACCATTGATACACAAGACATATTAGGCAATGCATATGGTAACCCTCCACAGGCTGCCAAACATCGAAATTTTCATGAAATTGACTGTTTTCAGGCCCCCCACAGCACCCAAACGTACACTAGAGATAAACATAACTTCCTTTATTGGAAGTGGAATTCACCAAGGATCATTTTGTAAGTAATAAGGGTGTTCAAAAAACCAAACGTTAACCCGTTTTGGGCTGGTTAAACAGCAATACTTCCCAAATGCTCAAAAAATCATGTTTTCCGTGGATTTCTCTAAACAAGTCTTGTAGATTTTCAAGAAAAATTGGTCACTCCTAGGTCTTGGTGTGAAAGTTGCATGGATAAAATATTCCGGTCAGCATTAGTTAACCCTCCCCGGGCTGCTAAAAGTCAAAATTGTGATAAATTGGGCTGTTTTTGGACACCAACACTGTGTACCTGAGAGATATACATAATCTCCTTGTTAGAAGTGGAATTCACCGAGGACCATTTTTGTAAGTAATACGGTTATTCAAAAAACCAAGTGTTAACCCGTTTTGGACTGGTTTAAAAGTGATTCCCTCAAATGCTTAAATAGTCATGTTTTATGTGGATTTCTCTAAAAATGTCGTGTAGATTTTCGAGAAAAGACTGGTCATTCACAGGTCTTGGTGTGACATTACAAACTGCAAGGACAAAATATCCTGATAAGCGTTTGTTAACCCTCCACAGGCTCTCAAACATCAGCACTTTGATAAAATAGGCTGTTTTCAGTCCCCCCCCCCCCCCCCCCCCCCTCCACAGCACCCATCGTGCAGCTGAGAAATGAACATAACTTCCTTTATTGGAAGTGGAATTCACCAAGGATCATTTTTGTAATAAGGGTGTTCAAAACCCATTTTGGGCTGGTTAAACAGCAATACTTCCCAAATGCTCAAAAAATCATGTTTTCCGTGGATTTCTCTAAACAAGTCTTGTAGATTTTCAAGAAAAATTGGTCACTCCCAGGTCTTGGTGTGAAATTACAAGTTGCATGGATAAAATATTCCGGTCGGCATTAGTTAACCCTCCCCGGGCTGCTAAAAGTCAAAATTGTGATAAATTGGGTTGTTTTTGGACACCAACAGTACCCAATGGGTACACCACAAAGAAAGGTGCCTTCGTTTATCGGTCACATAATTTATAGAAAAACATTTTTGTTAGTGGTAAGGGTATTCAAATGTCGAAGTCTTAACCCATTTTGGGCTGGTTATAGAGAGATACCCATTAAAATCTTAAAATTTCCATTTTCTGTGGATTTCTCTAAAAGCATCTTGTAGGTTTTCAAGAAAAATTGGCTATTCACAGGTCTTGGTGTGACATTACAAGTTGCATGGAAAAAATATTCCGGTGAGGATTTATTAACCCTCTACAGGCTGCCAAGCATCGTAATTTTCAAAAAATAATCTGTTTTCGGGCACCCACAGCACCCATTGTGTACCTGAGAGATATACATAATCTCCTTGTTAGAAATGGAATTCACCGAGGACCATTTTTGTAAGTAACAAGGTTATTAAAAAAACCAAGTGTTAACCCATTTTGGACTGGTTTAAAAGTGATTCCCTCAAATGCTTAAATAGTCCTGTTTTACGTGGATTTCTCTAAAAATGTCATGTAGATTTTCGAGAAAAGACTGGTCATTCACAGGTCTTTATGTGACGTTACAAACTGCAAGGACAAAATATTCTGATAAGCGTTTGTTAACCCTCCACAGGCTCTCAAACATCAGCACTTTGATAAAATAGGCTGTTTTCAGCCCCCACAGCACCCATCGTGCAGCTGAGAAATGAACATAACTTCCTTTATTGGAAGTAGAATTCACCGAGGATAATTTTTGGAAGTAATAAGGGTATTCAAAAAACCAAGCCTTAACCCATTTTGGGCTGGTTAAACAGCAATACCCATCAAAGGCTTAAAAATTCATGTTTTCCCTGGATTTATTTAAAAATATCTTATAGATTCCAAGAAAAAATGTCCATTCACAGGTCTTAGTGTGCCATTACACGTTGCATGGACAAAATATTCCGGTGAGCATTTGTTAACTCTCCACGAGCTGCTAAACATCAAAAGTTTGATAAAATGGGCTGTTTTGAGACACCAACAGCACCCAATGGGTATGTAAAAGCTAAACAAAACTTCTTTTACTGCACGTAGAATTCACAGAGGATCAGTTTTATAACTATTAAGAGTATTTAAAGGAATGAAGCTTAACCCATTTTGGACTGGATAAAGAGAGATGCTCCTTAGAAGCATAAAATTTACATTTTCCATGGAGTTCGCCAACTGCTTGCTGGCAATTTTCAAGAACAAGTGGACTTTGGCAGGTCTTGGTGTGGTATTACAAGTTGCATGGATATAATATTCCGCTAATCGTTTGCAATCCCTCTACAGTCTGCTAAATGTCAAATTTTGATAAAATTGGCTGTTTTCGGGCACCAAATGGGTATGTAATAGATAAACTTAACCTCCTTTATCAGACACAGAATTCATGAGGGATAATGTTTGAAAGTATTAAGGGTTTTCAAGGGATCGCGATGGCTCAGTGGTAGACTGTTGGACTTCTATGCTAGAGGTCCGAGTTCGATCCCCATCTGGGCCGACCCACGCTGTGTCCTCGGGCAAGGCACTTTATCCCGGTTGCCTATATGGGGGCACGATGACGCCATGTACTAAGGCGTACAGCACATCGATGGTACACATGTCTTCAACCACTGTAACCCTGCTTGAACAGAGCGTGAACAGAGTTAGAATGTTGAGCTGACAGTTGCTCATCGATGCTTGGTGGTTCTCTCAAGGGTACTCCGGCTTCCTCCACCTGTAAAACTGTCACAGTCACGATTAGCCATTGTGCATAAGTATGTGACCTTAAACACCAATAAATAAATAAATAAAATAAATAAATAAATAAATAAATAAATAAGAGTATTCAAAAAACCAAGCCATAACCCTGTTTTGCTGGATAAAAGACAGACAGCTCATGCTGTGTACGCTGCCTACATTACTTGTAATATCGACACCTCCACTAAATCCACTGCGAGGTGGAGTGTCGGACCTGACCACCTGATGGTCCTGACCTCATTAGATAACACTCCCTCGTGATATTTAGCAGCATGAATTTGCCCAAAAAGCGAAGACAAAAATATGTCCGCGGAGAATAATGGCAAATATTTTATTTAGTCTGTATTTTGTCCGTATAGAAAATTTCTCACCCACATATACCTAAAAATGATTCAATGATACAATTGGACATGTTTCTCTCATAAAACGTGAAAAAAGACTTCCTTTATTGCATTTTTGGATTGTGCATGTATATTTTTAGAAGATTCTCTGTCTGTTATTAATCTTTGTCATCTGTCTTTGATCTCGTTTTGGACGATCAGTGATTAGCACCATTTCGACAAGAGCCATCAAAATTGAAAATAAAAAAATTAATCAAATTTCACTGAAACCTTTTGCAGAATCATGTTTTTCAGAAAACACTTTCGCGATTGCGTGTGTCATTTTCAAAATTCCGTCGGTAAAACTTGCATGAGAATAAGGAATGCTGATATCGATGTAGGCTTTAAACTGTCGTTGGAATGGTCCTAAAATCAATTTTATATTTGCAGCCTTACTGCAAATAGGTTATAGGTTTCCCGTTGTTTCTTGTTGAAATGTTGTTTCCGTCAAGGACAAGTACCACAGAAAAATTGGAATACTGGGCAATTGGAAACGGACACCTGCCCCATGAACAAATGCCTCTTATTAAAATTAATTAGAGGGGACATCTGCCCATCCCCCCCCCCCCCCCCTGCTGTTTTTTTTACCTAGGACACCTTCCCCCTGCTGTCTCTTTTTTACCTAGGATCCGTGCCCTCCAACTGATTTTTCACCAAGTACACCTGTCCCTATTTGTTTGCTAACAGGACCCGCCCATTGACCTTTATGTCTCTAGAAGCACCCGGGCTGACGGCGACGGGGAGAGGGCGTGGTTGGGAGCATAGCTGGCTTACTGCCCTGGGGAACGAGCCCTGAAAATATGGGTTACCCTGCCATCTCGTGCTCCCGGTGGCCCTGCGAAGCACCTCTAGTTGTCGTTATGTTAGATGTTGGGAGAATAAAGTAAAAAAAAGTTTTTAGTGAGCCAAAATTCTGGCGGTGTATGATGTGGGGGTGGGAGCTACATTTGAGAAGTCTGAAGTGCAACTCATAGGATGGGGATCAGAGTATAACTGAGAAGTAACAGTTGTCGATATACGATTTTCCAATGAATCCTCTCCAAGATGAACTCAAAAATAAGTGTATATTTATTTATTTTCAAGAATAACCACCCATAACTTTCACTCTCATTGTGTCCCTTTTCATCGGTCAATTCCACGGTGTCCCATGCCAGCGGACGATTTATCCCAACAAAATTACCGAGCTTACCACCCCCTCCCTGCCTCTTTCTCCAACCAAACACACACTGAAATGTACGCCTCACTTCATATTCCAGACTGCACTGCATGACAAGAAAGCAGTAAATAACGTTAGCTACAATGGGATCAGTTACTTATAATTTCAAATACAGTGTTGACACTATAGCATTTCAACGACAGTGTGGCCAGGTATATACTAGTTTGTAAGACGGCTATACACTGCCCCTTCTCCACCTCAGGGTGGTGATGTGGCAATATATAGCCATCTTACAGATGCTATGTTGTGCCTAAGGAACCTTACAATAAAAAGGGGAGTTTCACAAAATGTGAAGGGGGAGGGGGGGGGTCAGGTATTTACTACTCTGTAAGGTGGTTATCAAATGCACGGGTGGCGCCAACATTTCCCCTGCAGTGGGGCTAGGTATATACTAGTTTGTAAGATGGCTATACTGCCCCTCCTCCATCCCAGGGTATATTTTATCTACATAGACGTATGAACAACACTTCCTATTTATATATGTAATTATTGTTGTCTATAACTTTGAGATTTGAGATATAATGGTCTATTTGCATTAGCCGCTGATTCTCAGACGCTGATGTTGATATTAACCCTCTCCACCAACAACGATGACCCAAACTTTCTTTTATCACACTGGGTCATTTGAGACTATTATACTCACTTTTCTCAAGGCATCAATAAAAATACTTTGGTGTTACAATTAAAAATAATTCTTCAGACACTCTGGGGTCATAAAAAATCATGGAATCTTGTCTGGAAAAGCCATGACTCTCCAGAATCATAAAGTCTAGTTTCTTACTACTTTTTTTCAGCAAACTGTCTTTGAATGCAAAATGAAAATTAGTATGAAATAATCATTTTCTTTGAATGGTACTATAATATTTGATACTGAAGCATTAACAGGTTGGCCAAGAGGTATCGTAAATATTTAAAGGGACAACTGAATACAAAGAAATAATGTGGTTGTTGGATATTGATTTACAATAACATGTAACGTATATACTATACATGTTGGTGGTAATGTTTGTTTGTTTGTTTGTTGGTGGTTAACGTCACATATTTATGCACTATGGCTAATCGTGACACAACATGGAGATGAAGTCAAGTTTAGTCAATCGTTGATCAACATGTTGCCCATTTTAGAGGACTTTCACCCCAAGCATTGGTGACTGGGTCCTATTTTACTAGTAAAGCGGAATTGGTTTACCACAGTAAACAAGTGCTGCTTACTTCCCGGGGTTCCCACGGGGAGTTGGTGGAAATAAGTGCAAAGTGAACTACATCAGGGTTTGTTCCAGCCTCATTGGGAATGGGTCCAGTTCCCATTTTATTGGAAAAAATTTGTGTCATGTGGCCCATAATTTGGGAATTTTTGAAAATCAAATACATCATATTTCAATAGAAACAAACACATTTACTGTATCTGAGATGCCTTTCTCATATAAGGATCCTGGAATTAATAATCAAAAAAACATTATAAAGTAACAGAATCTGCCCAATCTTGGATAATTATCACGTAAGAAGAAAAAGAAGCATTAGTCAACCTAAAAGAGGACTTGAATTGGGAAATTTATTGTGGATGATTGGGAAAAATCATGTCTATGGGCAATTGTGAATGGGTCCCATAATCATACCCTGTAGACACTCAGAATCATTCCTGTACATTTATTGCTCAGTCTTGAGTATATTATTGTTAAATATATGACAACAAACATTTATGAGTGTTTTTGGATCCGATGCGAAATTCAAGTTGGCCGCTGACAGCCATTTTGTACAAAATTAGGTGCAATCAGATTTTTGCGCAGAACTTCCATATGAAAGTGCTGATTTGAATAATTTTTTGTATGAATGTTTAGTACCATGGGATACATCACATATAATACGGGTTTTTTTCTTGTGCATAAATTATGCAAATTAGACTAATTTTGATGTATTTAGTGTTACTTTCAGCACGGAAAGTGCATATGCCAAAACGGCTCGGGCTAGAGGCCATATTTATGAACCGATCATTACAAAACTTCTTGGGTACCTTTGGTATCACCTTGGGACGAGAACGAATGTTTTTGGGTCCGGTCTGAAATTCAAGATGGCCGATGGCAGCCATTTTGTACAAAATTAGGTGCAATCAGATTTTTGCACAGAACTTCCATATGAAAGCGCTGATGTGAATAATTTTTTGTGTGAAGGTTTAGTACCATGGGATACATCACATATAATACAGGTTTTTTTCTCGTGCAGAAATTATGCAAATTAGATGAACTTTGATTTTTTCAGTGCTTCTTACACACAGTAAGTACACATGTCATTATGGCTCGGGCTAGAGTCTGTATTTATGAACCGATCTTCACGAAACGTCTTGGGTACCTTTGTTATCACCTTAGGACGAGAACAAGTGTTTCTGGGTTCGGTCCAATATTCAAGATGGCTGCCAGTGGCCATTTTGTACCGAAATTAGGTCTAATCAGTTTTTTGTACACAACTTCTATACGGCTCAGGCTAGAGGCCGCATTTATGAACCGATCTTTACGAAACTTTTTGGGTACCCTTGTTATCACCGTGGGATGAGAACGAGTGTTTTTTGGTGTGGTCCGAAATTCAGGATGGCCACCAGCAGCCATTTTGTACCAAAATTAGTGCAATCATCCTTTTGTACAGAACTTCTGTATGAAAGTTCTGATTTGAATAAATTGTTGTATGAATGTTTAGTAACATGGAATACATCACATATAGTACGGGTTTTTTTCTTGTGCAGAAATTATACAAATTAGATGAACTATATGATTTATTCAGTGCTACTTATACACTGTAAGTGCACATGTCAATACAGCTTGGGCTAGAGGCTGTATGAAACCAACCCTACATCTCCGGTGTTTGGGCTCTAAATCAACCAACTCAGTCGTAGAACCAATTGTACCATTTATTCAACAATAAACATTTAAAATAACAGGGATTCTGAAAATATAAAGATAATACACTTTTACCACAATAGTCCCCAATTTAAACTGATTTACACATATTATACATTATCCCAACATACAATACTGACAATATATAAACATTGATCTCACCAAATCATGATTCTCCTCCTGCCTCACTGGACACATACCTGTTAATACATGACATTACAGTATTCTACAAAAATATATGTAGTCCTTACCAGATTGTGGATCTGAGTCCCGCTACACCAGTCATTCCATTTCCAATAAGATAATCCATCACCATTAGACCATCTCCAGCTTTCTTACAACAATGTGCTATATAGTTAAGCTGAAAATATAACAACCCGTAACCATTCATGCAGTTTGTTAAGAACAGAATTGTCATCGTCAACAGTCAACAGTCATGAAATCGACAACTCAAATGTAGATTTAATCGAATAAATGAAAAGCCGATTGAATACGATTTAGGAGATCAAAACGGTATTCGACAGAATGAACAAATACACCACAGTAAATACTGACCAAGTTTCCAGATAATAATTTAAACAGTCAACAATCAAAGGAGTATAACAGCATTACATCAAACATGGATGAAATGACCATCACCAAAACAACTCATTTCAGGGTCACATGACCTGTTCACGCGGGAAAAATATGGAAACACATTTTAACAATCTTGAACTTGCTTATTTCGGACATTGATCCCGAAATGCAATCAGGTGTCTACTAAACACTCATAAGGGACTATGTGGATTAAAGAATATATGTTAAATAATAATAAGATAAAAATATAAAATGTACGTCTGCCACATGTATTTATCAACCGATCTTCACGAAACCTCTGGGGTACCTTTGTTATCACCTTTGGACGAGAATGAGTGTTTCTGGGTGCGGTCCAAAATTCAAGATGGCTGCCAGTGGCCATTTTGTACCAAAATTAGGTCCAATCAGTTTTTAGCTCAACTTGACAAAGTCAAGCTGAGCTATTGCCATCACTTCTCGTCCGTCGGCGTACGTACGTTAGTACGTACGTCCACAATTTCCTTTGGCACACCTCACAGGTCGCATTTATGATCAGATTACTTTGAAACTTCTTATGCTTGTTTGGGGTGACCTCTAGATGGGAGCTATCGATTTTCTTCAATTTCCGTCAAAAAATGTTGCCGCGGCCAACGTTCTTAGAACTTAGTTTAGTCAAACCACAATATTTCCCTTTGGCACACCCTACAGGGCACATTTATGATTTGCTTGCTTTGAAACCTGATACGCTTATTTAGGGTGACCTCTAGATGGGAGCTATCGATTTTCTTCAATTTCCGGCAAAAAATGTTGCCACGGCCAACGTTCGTAGAACTTAGTTTAGTCAGACCTCAATATTTCCCTTTGGCACACCCTACAGGGTACATTTACGATCAGATTGCTTTGAAACCTGGTATACTTATTTGGGGAGACCTCTAGATGGGAGCTATCGATTTTCTTCAATTTCTGTCAAAAAATGTTGCCGCAGCCAATGTTCTTAGAACTTAGTTTAGTTAGAAGACTCAATATTTCCCTTTGGCACACCCTACAGGGTACATTTATGATCGGATTGCTTTGAAACCTGGCATGCTTGTTTGGGGTGACCTCTAGATGGGAGCTATCGATTTTCTTCAATTTCTGTCAAAAAATGTTGCCGCGGCCAACTTTCTTAGAACTTAGTTTAGTCAAACCACAATATTTCCCTTTGGCACACCCTACAGGGCACATTTATGATTTGATTGCTTTGAAACCTGGTATGCTTATTTAGGATGACCTCTAGATGGGAGCTATCGATTTTCTTCAATTTCCGGCAAAAAATGTTGCCGTGGCCAACGTTCGTAGAACTTAGTTCAGTCAGACCTCAATATTTCCCTTTGGCACACCCTACAGGGCCCATTTATGATCAGATTGCTTTGGTATGCTTGTTTGGGGAGACCTCTAGATGGGAGCTATCGATTTTCTTTAATTTCTGTCAAAAAATGTTGCCGCAGCCAACGTTCTTAGAACTTGGTTTAGTCAGAAGACTCGATATTTCCCTTTGGCACACCCTACAGGGCACATTTATGATCGGATTGCTTTGAAACCTTTCATGCTTGTTTGGGGTGACCTCTAGATGGGAGCTATCGATTTTCATCTATTTCCATCAAAAAATATTGCCGCAGCCAACATTCTTAGAACTTAGTCAACCACAATATTTCCCTTTGGCCCACCCTACAGGGCTCATTTATGATTAGATTGCTTTGAAACCTGGTATGCTTATTTACGGTGACCTCTAGATGGGAGCTATCGATTTTCTTCCATTTCCGTCAAAAAATGTTGCCACGGCCAACGTTCTTAGAATTTAGTCTAGTCAGACCACAATATTTCCCTTTTGTACACCCTACAGGGCACATTTATGATCGGATTGCTTTGAAACCTGGCATGCTTGTTTGGGGAGGCCTCTAGATGGGGGCTATCGATTTTCTTCGGTTTCTGTCAAAAAATGTTGCCACTGGCAAAAAAACTGACATTGGTCCCAATGATCTTCAATTTTGCCATTTCATTTTTACTTACCAAGTTCAAGTTTGTCAAGTTGAGCTACAGTGTCATTGACACTTTCATTTGTCACAACTTCTATACAGCTTGTATTTATGAACTGATCTTCATGAAACTTCTTGGGTACCTTTGTTTTCACCTTGGGACAGGAACGAGTGTGTTTTGGGGTGCCTTTGTTATCACTGTGCTATGAGAACAAATATTTTGGGGTGCAGTCCCACTCTGGGACTCAAAGATTTCTTTTCTAGTTTAGCATCTGACTGTCACCCACCTTTACAATACTTTACCTATACATTTGTTGCAGGCTACAGTCAGTATTTATGTACAGACCGTTACAATACTCTATATGTACCTTTGTTATCAGGTCATTACCTAGATGTTTGTCATTGCTGTGTCACATACTATACATGTACATGTCTTAACAAGTTAAGCTACAGTGTCATTGACACTTTCATCTCTATATGTATTGATACATATGATGGCCATTAAAACTCTTCTTAACCATTTTTAGCTCAACTTTGGCATAGTCAAATTTGAGGTTGTGCCTTGGCCCATCGTCTCTGTATGTCCGTCTGTCTGTCCAGGCTTAGCAGAGGTACATTGTGGGGTTTACAATTTAGGGTCAGTGGTAGTTGTACGGTTGGGTTAGTACAGTGGTCACTTGTGGGGTTATTTTTGGCTTGTGGTGTTAATTTTTGACCTTTTGGGGTTAGGTTTTAACATGGGGAAAAAACCCACAAGTAAGAACGTGTAAGAACGCACCTCTGTCCATCTGTCTGTCCATCCATCCGTCCATCAACAATTCAATACGGCTTGGGCTAGAGGCCGTATTTATGAACCGATCTTTACAAAACTTCTTGGGTACCTTTGTTATCACCGTGGGATGAGAACGCGTGTTTTTGGGTGTGGTCCAAAATTCAAGATGGCCACCAGCAGCCATTTTGTACCAAAATTAGTACAATCAGTTTTTTGTACAGAACTTCTGTATGAAAGTTCTGATTTGAATAAATTTGTGTATGAATGTTTAGTAACATGGAATACATCACATATAATACAGGTTTTTTGCTCATGCAGAAATTATGCAAATTAGATTTATTTAGTGTTCCTTAGCACAGTGAGTACAGATGTCAATACGGCTAGGGGCTGTATTTATGAACCAATCTTCATGAAACCTGGGTACCTTTGTTATCACCTTGGGATGAGAACGAGTGTTTTTGTGTTCGGTCCGAATTTCAAGATGGCTACCGGTGGCCATTTTGTACCAAAATTAGGTACAATCAGTTTTTTGTACAGAACTTCTATATGAAGGTTCTGATTTGAATAAACTTTTGAATGAATGTTTAGTAACATGGAATACATCACATATAATACAGGTTTTTTTTCTCTTGCAGAAATTATGCAAATTAGATGAACTATGATTTATTCAGTGGGGAGCGCGGTGGCTCAGTAGGTAGAGGTGCAGGCTGCAAGCCGAGAGGTCCTCGGTTCGAATCCCACCTGCGGCAACCGCGTTGTGTCCTTGGGCAAGACACTTCATCTCCATTGCCCGCGTGGGGGCACGATGACGCCGTGTACTCAGGCGTACTGCACGTCGATGGTACGCATGTCTTCAACCAATCTAACCCTGCCTGTGCTGCAGTGCGGAGTTACGATGTTGGGGAGCTGGCAGCTGCTCGTCGTTGCTCGGTGGTTCTCTCCGGGTACTCCGGCTTCCTCCACCCGTAAAACTGTCACGGTCATGATTAGCCATTGTGCATAAATATGTGACCTTAAACATCAATAAATAAATAAATTTATTCAGTGCTACTTATACACAGTAAGTGCATATGTCAATACGGCTCGGGCTAGAGGCTGTATTTAATAACCTATCTTCACAAAACTTCTTGGGTACCTTTGTTATCAGCTTGGAACGAGAACAAGTGTTTTTGGGTGCGGTCCAGAATTCAAGATGGCTGCTGGTGGCCATTTTATACTGAAATTAGGTGTAGTCAGTTTTTTGTACAGAACTTCTAGGACTAAGTTTGTTATCATCATGGGATGGTAACAAGTGCTTTTGGGCTCGGCCAAAAATTCAAAATGCCTGTCGGCAGTCATATTTACAAGAATTGTGGGTATTACATTTTTTGTACAGAACATGTAAAGAAGATTTTTTATGTCAGTAATGTTTGCTGTAAATTTATTGGGTGCCTTTGTTATCACTGTGGTATGAGAACAAATATATTTGGGTTCAGTCAGACCCACTCGGTACTCAAAAAGGGAGATAATTAAAAATCTTTTTCCAAAAACCCCAGACAAAATAATGTTTGTTGAATTCAACATCCCTAGGATGTGTATATTCAAATGTTTTGAAGCCAAGTTCCTGTGTTAATATTTGGTGTTGTTTGGGGAGGGTAAACATTATTAGCACAACCCGATTTTCTATTTCCAATGAGAAAAATAAAACCTCCTCACCTGTGGGAACCCTTTGAGCTAAAGATAAAAAATTTAAATACCTATATTTTAAGAAGGACTGGACAAATATTTATTACTTAGTATGAATCAACCTTAGAAGGGTTTGAATCAAACAGGCCAAAACAATTGTTAACATTTGGCTTATGGTGCACCTTACAAGGATCCCCATTGTAACATTAACCCCATGGAGATTTCTTTTCTAGTTTAGCATCCAACTGTTGCCCAACTTTACAATACTTTACCTGTACATTTGTTACAGGCTACGGTCGGTATTTATGTAGAGACCTTTACAATCCTTTACATGTACCTTTGTTATCAGGTCATTACCTAGATGTGTGTCATTGTTGTGTCACATACTATACATGTGCATGTCTTACACAAGTTGAGCTACAGTGTCATTGACACTTTCGTTCTTCATTTTCAATGGTTTAATGCCCATTAATTTTGTTTTAAGGCTTCTATTGTCAACATTATTTTATTTAATGCCCTTTTATTTTTTGGTTGGGCAGTCTGATGGCATTACTTTATTGCACTTTCTTCTAATGGTCATTATTTTCCTTGTTTATGCCCATTATTTTTTTGTTGTGCATTCTGATGGCCATTACTTTATTGCATTCTCTTTTAATGTGTATTACTTTTCTTGAAATCATGGCTATTAAACAAAATCATTACAAATTTTTAATGTATTTTTTTTAATGGGCATGAAATATATAAACTCATGTAAGTCACATTTTAATGGCATTTTTAATGCTTAAATATGAAATTGACCATTAAAGTGAGGTATTTTAATGGGTTGGTCATCAACCCATGATTTAGTTTGTTACGAGAATTAATGGGTAAAAATAATGGATTTGGTTGTAATAATGAGGTTTTAATGGGGGTTTTAAGGGATTGTATGTACAGTAGTGTTAGTTGACTGAAACTGGCTCCTTCTGAAGCAGTGTAGTGCGTTCCAGGTCATTTTCGCAAAAAATTCAAGGCAGGCATCATCACCTGGTTGGGGGTCCAGGTACTTTTATGTGCGAATTTGATATCCAATTTTCTATCAAAGTCCATGGCCACTTCGCTCTTGTCGTGGAAAAAGACTTTAAGGTGTTAGCGGCATATGGACCTGTCATGATCCCTTGAGAGTTGGGTTCGCTCGTTTCTCAGGGCATGGGACAAAATGTTAAGCCCTACCTCACTATTTCCATCTCAAATTCAGAAAGTCAATAATTTGAGATGTTGACAATAATTCTTTTCTTGGTTTCAGCATTAACATGTTCCATTTGATTATATAGCTTGTTTAATCTTCTGGCTAAATCAAGGATATTTGCTAAAACTATCTCCTTATCCGAGTTCTTTTTGTTTTTGTTTGTGTTCCATTTGGGACCGCCTGATCAGCTGCCTAGGTTGGACTTCTGGTTCCTATTGGGTCTAGGTTCCGATTTCCAATTCCGGTCCTGTGGTGGAGTGAAAAACAGGGGATCCTTCTTCTGAACATCTAAAAAGTGAATGATTTTCCTTTCAGATCTCTTGTCAAGTGAGGCCAGTAATCTGTTGATCAGCTTGTGTAGGACTATATTTGCTTCACTCTTCTCATCCGGTGTGGCTGCCGACTCCCACTCCTGTTTGGAGTGCATGAAGTCTGAGCAAGTTTTTCGCATCTTGATAATGCCAATTCCTTATTGTGATATATTAGTTTAAGGGAACAGTCCCTCAGAATCTCCTTTTCCTGATCCACAATACCTGCAGTATCTTGTTTGCTAGGGTTATTGACCTGGAGCTGGAGCCCAAAAGGAATCTGCTTATCCTCTAAACACCTCTCCAAAAAATGGAGGTGGTGTTTCAATTTGGAAAGCTTACACTGAATTTTGTGTACTTTCGGTGAATCTCGCAGTGATCCTGCGAGATTTTGGGTTTAACAAGTTTGTCTTGTGTTGAGGCCTCATCAGAGTCAATTTTCTTCTTTTTCATAGCATGACTGCTATTAATAGAGCATTCAGATGATGAGCCATAGTATTTGGCTACACTACCATATGGCAACCATGCATTACTAGATGAAGTCGATGGTGATACGGTTGCCATAACCTTTGAAAATGGTGTACTAACAAGTTAAATAAAATATAATATATAATGGAGGTTAGCCTAAATTCAAAAGTTATTGTGTTGCTTAGTCAAGCTTTGCTGAGCCAAACTACTTTCGAACTGTTGCATTCTTCTTCAGTGGCATGAAAGCCTGCTGGGGAAGATCGCAACAGTTTGAAACTAGTTTGGCTGCATAAAGCTTGACTTAGCAATACAATAATCTTTGAACTTAGGCTAACCTCTGTTTTTTCACTAGAACCGATTTAAATTCTAGTTCTAAAGCTCTGACAGACAAGAAGATTACTTCACAGGAATTTTACCTATTATTGGTTGAAGAATTAAAATTTGGCGAACAAATGGCTGAAATTCAGAAAAAATCTCAGAAAGATCCTGCTTCAAAAAATGAGTCGCACTCTTGGGTTTAGTACGTACACTAAGATTTACTTATTACAGATAGACCTACAGCCCCAGACAACCTATATCCCATAGCTCCAAATGACCTATGCCCCACAGCTCCAAACATCTCAGACTGAATTTCACTATCTTGTTTGGGGTTAAAGTGAATATTCTCAGAGAGATCATAAAATGACGGTTTGAACTCGCTGAAAAAAATTAGCACGAGTTAAATGGTTTGAGTGTGTTTCCAAATATTGATGTTTAACTAACTCTTTTTTCTCTTTATTTGGCCTTGTACACACCCACATCCACTGCGTGCCGCTGTCACAGAAGCTCATTATATACCCCTACTGTTGGCAGATTCTTCATTTTTTAGCTCACCTGACTGAAAGTCAGGGGAGCTTAAGTGATCACTTTTTGTTTGGCATCTGTCCATCCATCCATCTGTCTGCCCATCATCCATCCAGCCTGAACTTTACATTATCGACTTCTCATAAACCACTGGGCCGAATTGAACTAAATTTGATGTGAATGTTCCTTATCATATGTAGTTCAAGTTTGTTCAAATAAAGTTCCCACGCCCGCAGGGGACCCACAAGGGGCATTACTCTGATAGCACCCATAAATTGTTTTCCAAAATTAAAACTAGACCGAGTTATTTGTGTGCAAAGCACACAAAGGTGTCTCCCCGCATTTCCTTAGCAACACATTAGCATAGTCTTAACGTTTCGAATTAATACCCAAGGAGCCTTTCAATGAAAACTGATTTTCTAACGATAAAAGTGGTTCCACTGGAACCACCTGGGGCAAAATCAAAATTCCAAAACCTTCATGCAGATCTAGAAATGTTACCTGAACACATTAACATAGTTTAAACGTTTCGAATTAAATACCCTAAGAGCCTTTTGATGAAAACTGATTTTCTAACAATAAAAGTGGTTCCACTGGAACCACCTGGGGCAAAATCAAAATCCAAAACCTTCATACACATCTAGTGATGCTACATGAACACATTAGCATAGTTTATATGATTCAAATTAAATATCCTAGAAGACTTTCGATGAAAACTGATTTTCCAATGATAAAAGTGGTTCCACTGGAACCACCTGGGGCAAAATCAAAATTCCAAAACCTTCATACACATCTAGAGATGTTACCTGAACACATTAGCATAGTTTAAACGTTTTGAATTAACTACCCTTGGAGCCTTTCGATGAAAACTGATTTTCTAACGATAAAGTGGTTCCACTGGAACCACCGGGGGGAAAATCAAAATACCGAAACCTTCAAGCACATCTAGAGATGTTACCTGAACACATTAGCATAGTTTAAATGTTTCAAATTGAATACCGTAGGAGCCTTTCGATGAAAACTGATTTTCTAACGAAAAAAGTGGTTCCACTGGAACCACCGGGGGCAAAATCAAAATTTTGAAACCTTCATGCACATCTAGAGATGTTACCTGAACACTTTAGCATAGTTTAAATGTTTCAAATTGAATACCCTAGGAGCCTTTCGATGAAAACTGATTTTCTAACGATAAAAGTGGTTCCACTGGAACCACCGGGGGCAAAATCAAAATTCCGAAACCTTCATGCACATCTAGAGATGTTACCTGAACACATTAGCATAGTTTCACCCTTTACCTAACGTAACGGCCAAAACCGGTCAGCGCTATTCTCAAAAATCGCCAATTAATTTTCATTATTTTTTTCATTTTTTGTCTCAAAAACATAGGTTATGACCCCTCATTGGAACGAGCTCATCGAGCTCTTTCCAACGAGGGGTCATAACCTATGTTTTTGAGACAAAAAATGAAAAAATTAGTTATTCAAGAATTATTTTTGCAAGTGTCGTCTGCTTTTCAGGTTAAGTAAAGGGTTAAATGTTTTGAATTAAATACCCTAGGAGCCTTTCGATGAAAACTGATTTTCTGACATTAAAAGTGGTTCCACTGGAACCACCGGGGGCAAAATCAAAATTCTGAAACCTTCATACACATCTAGAGATGTTAACTGAACACATTAGCATAGTTTAAACATTTCGAATTAAATACCTTAGGAGCCTTTCGATGAAAACTGATTTTCTAACGATAAAAGTGGTTTCACTGGAACCACCGAGGGCCGAATCAAAATTCTGAAACCTTCATGCAGATCTAGAGTTGCTACCTGAACACATTAGCATAGTTTAAGCATTTCGAATTAAATACCCTAGGAGCCTTTCGATGAAAACTGATTGTCTAACAATAAAAATGGTTCCACTGGAACCACCGGGGGCAAAATCAAAATTTCGAAACCTTCATACACATCTAGAGATGTTAACTGAACACATTAGCATAGTTTAAACGTTTCGAATTAAATACCTTAGGAGCCTTTCGATGAAAACTGATTTTCTAACCGGGGGCAAAATCAAAATTTCGAAACCTTCATGCACACTTAGAGATGTTACCTGAACACTTTAGCATAGTTTAAACGTTTCAAATTGAATACCCTAGGAGCCTTTCGATGAAAACTGATTTTCTAACAATAAAAGTGGTTCCACTGGAACCACCGGGGGCAAAATCAAAATTCCAAAACCTTCATACACATCTAGAGATGTTACCTGAACACATTAGCATAGTTTAAATGCTTCGAATTGAATACCCTAGGAGCCTTTCGATGAAAACTGATTTTCTAATGATAAAAGTGGTTCCACTGGAACCACCGGGAGGCCGAATCAAAATTCCGAAACCTTCATGCACATTTAGAGTTGCTACCTGAACACATTAGCATAGTTTAAACGTTTCGAATTAAATACTCTAGGAGCCTTTCAATGAAAACTGATTTTCTAACGATAAAAGTGGTTCCACTGGAACCACCGGGGGCAAAATCAAAATTCCAAAACCTTCATACACATCTAGAGATGTTACTTGAACACATTAGCATAGTTTAAATGTTTCGAATTGAATACCCTAGGAGCCTTTCGATGAAAACTGATTTTCTAATGATAAAAGTGGTTCCACTGGAACCACCGGGAGGCTGAATCAAAATTCCGAAACCATCATGCACATCTAGAGTTGCTACCTGAACACATTAGCATAGTTTAAGCATTTCGAATTAAATACCCTAGGAGCCTTTCGATGAAAACTGATTTTCTAACGATAAAAGTGGTTCCACTGGAACCACCGGGGGCAAAATCAAAATTACGAAACCTTCATGCACATCTAGAGATGTTACCTGAACACATTAGCATAGTTTAAGCGTTTCGAATTAAATACCCTAGGAGCCTTTCGATGAAAACTGATTTTTTAACGATAAAAGTGGTTCCACTGGAACCACCGGGGGCAAAATCAAAATTCCGAAACCTTCATGCACATCTAGAGATGTTACCTGAACACATTAGTATAGTTTAAACGTTTCGAATTGAATACCCTAGGATCCTTTCAGGATGGGACGGACGGAGATCACGACAATATCCCCGCATTTTTGAAAATGCGGGGATAATAAATTTTCTTCTTCAGAACCATCAATTGGAATCTTTTGATATTTGGTATATAACATCTCTAGGGAGAGTCAGATTCAAATTTGTTCAAATCGTGTCCCTGGGTTAATAATTGGGCTCCCTGTAGGAGCCCAAATTTTAACTTATTGCAAAATGAGGAAATTTCTTTAAAAATCTTCTTGTTCAGATCCACTGGTCAGAATGCTTTCAGATTTGATATATAACATCTCTAGGTGGGTCGGACACAAGTTTGTTCAAATCGAGTCCCTGGGTTAATATTTGGGTTCCCTATGGGAGTCCATATTTTAACTTGGTGTATTATGAGGAAATTTCTTTAAAAATTTTCTTCTTCAGATTCACTAATCACAATCCTTTCATATTTGGTATACAGCATCTCTGGGGGGGAGGGCAGATTCAAATTTGTTCAAATCAGGTCCCTGGGTTAATATTTGGGCCTGCTATGGAAGCCCGAATTTTAGCTTGGTGCAATATGAGGAGATTTCTTTAAAAATCTTCTTCAGATCCTCCAGTCAGAATCCTTTCATATTTAGTATACAACATCTCTAGGGGGTTCAGATTGATGTTTTTTCAAAGCATGTCCCTGGGTTAATATTTGGGCTCCCTATGGGAGCCCGAATTTTAACTTAGTGCAAAGCCCGAATTTTAACTTGGTGCAATTTGAGGGAATTACTTTAAAAATCTTCTTTTCCAGAACCATCTATTAGAATCTTTTGATATTTGGTATACAACATCTCTAGAGGGGTCAGATTCAAGTTTGTTCAAATTGGGTTAATATTTGGGCTCTCTATGGGGGGGAGGGGGGTTGCGGTGACTGCAGTGACATCACAACCTTTGGAAGTTGGGCAGTGCTTGTCTACATCTAATAGCTTTGGAAGCCGTCAAGAAGACCTATGATAATAATCATTTGACATGGACACTAGAGTTATGAATACTTTCATGACTTCATTCTTCTGTAGTGTTGATGAACTATGACTAACTGAATGTGGCCCAAAATACTTTGAACCACTTTGTCAGGTGAGTGATTAAGGCCCCTTGGGGCCTCTTGTTTTGAGAAGCCACTCAAAGGTATTATCTGTTTTTTAGGTGTAATGAACATATAATTGTTCCCTAGCCATATGATTAGATATTCATACCCGCTAACTAGCCAATTAGGATATGCTGACACTTGCCGACAGTATAAAAGGTGTTTTAATTCTCTCTTTATAGGAAGCATGTGATTGTACAATACTTTTCTTGTTGTTCCATAGTCTACGAGGTTCAACAACAAAAAGAAGAATTAAAGCATACTCTTCAAATCTGAATAATACACCTCACTGAAGGATATGAAGAGCTAGATATATTTTTGATTACACGCCTGTTCTATGAAATCCCCATCTACAGCAACACTAATCCATGCAGAAAATGAAAATACGTTCCGCACACATGTGCTGAACGGAAATTGTTGAGCAGACAGTTGATCATCCGAAACTGAACCGATTGCAAAATAACTAAATAAAATGTCTAAAATTGAAGGATATGGTGAGTTTCATGTGTACAAAAATATCGAAGAAGAAATAGAGCCGATATATGAAGGGGATAATGAATATCCAGCAGAAGAAGAAGAGTATGAGTATGCAAATTGGTTGGCGATAAAATGTATTCTTTTTGTTGATAGTCGTCAAATTAATTGCTGAGTGTTCTTCTAATAATTGTTTTTATAGATGTGAAGGCATGTAATAAACACAGAACGACATGCACATGTCATTCTGTGTATATAGGTTGAGTTTTTTTAAATATGGATATACTGTGGGAGAAGATTTAATAACTCGTGTAGATGTGTAATTCTGTCTTCACCTGTCTCCGTACGGGATTCCACGAGATTGCGCGAGTTCACCAAAAGGTCATGTGTTAGTTCACCTCTGTTCTCAACGCACACAAAAGATTCAGGTCATCGATCAAATCAAGCGTAATCTATCTTTTTAAAAGTTTATTTTGTCACGAACCTTGGCTTACACATTTTGAAAAACACTTTTATACCAGAAGAAAATGGAAGGATTTAACTATTCAGGAGAAATGGCCAGAAAAAGGAATTTGGCAAGTGGTTCCACCACCCTGCAATCGGGAATGTTGCCATTGTCTGTGAAACCAGTTTCAAAGACTGCTTCTGTGTTTGATATCCCGCAATCGGCTGAACACAACATTTTATCATTGATGGTGGATGATCGGGAAGGCAGGATCCAAGTGGCTGATGGGCATGCGTCTTCTGGCCCAGATAATGCAAGAGGCGCTGCACCAGGGTCGAACACAAAGGAACTTCCCCACGACGCCATTTTGACTCAGCTCACTCAAGCCATAACAGGACTTCAGCAATAATCTGTCTCCAGGTTTGGCAGTTTGGTTGCCGTAATTGGTACGCCTCATTCATCGGCACCATCGCGACATGGAGACCGGGGGCAGAAATGAGTATAGGCATGACGTCAGATGACGAAAGCTTGTCGGAGGACCGCATCAACGAGTTGCTGCATTCAACAAATGTCACAAAACAGCACCAGCAGAAGGAACGCCTGGATGACCGTGACAATTACTTGTCATCCATTTACAAGGAAATGGAGTTTGAAGAGGAGGCGGGACCGGCTCTGAATGACCAACTGGCACGTATCATCAATAGTTTGACCAACAAAGGCCATAGTGAGGAACGTCTGAAAATGGTCCAGCAGTGATACACTCTGCCTCAAAACATCCAGAATCTTGTTGTCCCCAAAGTGAACAAGGAGATATGGCGCAAAGTCGAATCATCCTCCCGATCCAGAGATGTAAAACTTAAAATTTTAACGCAAGTCACCTATGCCACCTTACAAGTACTGGATAACCTGGTGAAGGGGCAATCTCAGAATACACCAGTAGACATGGAAGCCAACATAAAGACACTCATTGACTCGGTGATTCTTTCAGTCTCAGCACACCATGACATCTCCATGTGCTGGAAAGAGCTCTTCTAACCTGGCTTGAACAACAGGAATGCACCCCTTTGTTCTGCAAGCAACAATGACTCGACTATGCTTTTTGGTGAAGGATATAAATGAGACTGATAAAGTTGATGTCACCAGTCAGTATGGCTTCTATCCCAAAGGAAGTAGTCACCAGTTTAAAGGAAGCAGCAAGTTTACCGGCAAAGGAAAAAGTCATTTTTTTCGGAAGGCCGGAAACAATACCAACAGGAAGAAGCCATACCACAAGACAGACAAACGTTTCTAGCGGAGGATCCATCCAGTTCTTCCTCACCAATGACGACATCGACCGCCCCACGGACAACTCACACCACTGTTGAACAGGACAAGCAGTATCAGGTAAGCAATTCTTTCTTATCCTGGACTTCATACATTCAAAACCTTCGGTCAAAATTACACTGCCCTGTGAATAATTTCAGGGCAGGACAGCTGCAATTTCATGTCCACAATTGGCGAAAGGTCACAGCGGACCTTTGGATATTAAATACCCTCACTGGTATTCACATTGAGTTTCTATCTAAGCCTTTGCAAATGTCTCCACCACTTACAATTACGTTTAATAAACAAGAACATCAGGTTATTTCCAATAAAATATCCAAATTAGTGGGAAAAAGGGTAATCGCAGCAGCCACATTGGATTGTGCAGATGAATATATTTCCAGTATTTTTGTCCATCCGAAAAAAGATGGGACATTTAGGCTCATTTTCAGTCTGAAACTTTTCAATGAAAATGTTGAAAAGGAACATTTTAAAATGCAAAACCTACAGTCTGCCCTAAACTTAATGACACCAGATTGTTTCATGGCATCAGTAGATTGGAAAGATGCCTATTATTCAATTCCAGTAAAAGAGTCTCACCAAAAATATTTGAGGTTTTATTGGGAGGGGGTGAAATATCAGTTTTGTGTACTCCCCTATGGGCTTTCTTCGGGGCCCCGAATATTCACCAAAATTACAAATGCTTTTTACGGCCATTCACGGAACATGGAACATTTAAATGCTTCTTACATAGATGATTCGTTTTTAGTTGGTGAGGATTATGAAGACTGTTGCAATAACATTAGGGACACAGTTAATCTAGGCCTTGAGGCGAGTTTTATAATTCACCCTGAAAAATCTATTTTGGAACCTCTGAAACAAGCCTATGGCAACTTCAGTGCCTTGATGGCAATCTCTCCAAAAGTTAAAGATGACTTACAGTACTGGATTGCTAACATAACCGAAACCACATCCCCCATCTCCCGTGACAATCCTGAAATCATTCTGCAATGAGATGCGTCAAACTATGCCTGGGGAGGCATTTGTGGAACACAAACCACAGGGGGAGGTGGTCAGAATCAGAGACGGATCGCCACATAAATGTAAAAGAACTTCTTGCTGTTTGGTTAACACTGAGATCATTCTGTAACACTTTCACTTCACAGAACATCCAAATTCAAAGTGACAATACAACTACTGTAGCATATATACTGAGTCAAAAAAGAAAGTATAATAGAAACAAATGTGAAAAAATAGCCTAAAGGATGAAATATAATAATTCTAATGTTGCATGTTTGTGGACAAGAAGTCGTGCAAAGAGTTTAATGACATGTTGTTGTTGACCACCCAACCGTATACAATTTTACTGCGGATTTCAAAATAGCATGTGCTACACGAGAATGTCAAACTGAATGGGTGACCGACAGTTTTCTTTGTGTTATATAAATGGTGTGCTAGAGAGCCTGGGTTATTGAGAAAACATGCTAGTTTTTGTCTTCCGACATTTTAAAAAATGCCAAGGTTAACCGAAAATCAGAGGTTGCATGCCATTGGTATTCATGAGGCTGGGATACCTCCAGATGAGCTCGCTGCTGAGTTTGGAGTCACTGTGGCCGCTATTTACCATCTCATTGGAAGGTATAGAATCACTGGATCTACTGCCGACCATCTGCGTTCAGGTGGACCAAGAGTTATGACCCCTGCACAAGACCGACACATCAGGATGTCTCACTTGTGGGATCGCTTCCTTCCAGCGATGAGGACAGCAGCAATTACTCCTGGTAGAACTAACAATAGAATCAGTGCACAAACTGTTAGCAACAGACTCACTGAACACGGCATCTGAAGTAGGCATCCATACCACAGACCAATCCTTACCCAATGTCATTGTACCGTCAGAATGGAATGGGTACGTCATTGTATTCGCTGGACTCCCGTAGTGTTGGAGCATAGTTCTTTTTAGTGATGAATCACGATTTTGTCTACGGCGTGATGATGGTAGGGCAAGAGTGTATCGCCGACAAGGAGAATGGTTTTCTGATGTTTGCATGTGGGAATGCAACCGTTTCAACAGGGCCAGTGTTATGGTTTGGGCAGGAATTTCCTTGCACCATCGAATGCAGTTGATCTTCATCGATGGTAATCTGAATGGACAGTGATATAGGGATGAAATTCTTAACTCTGTTGTTGTCCTGTTGTTCAACCCTAACATCGGATTGCAGTTATTCCAGCAAGACAATGCCCGATGTCATGTGGCGCGTATCTGTCGTGACTTTCTTGAGGAGCAGAGCATCAAACTTCTTCCCTGGTCCCCACTTTCGCCAGATTTGTCACCAATCGAGCATCTTTGGGATCAATTGAACTGTCGGGTACGACTTCATGATCTTCAGACATTAGGCGATTTACGTAATGTTCTAAGGCAGGAGTGGAATGCAATACCATAGGGTGACATCCAGAGACTTATCAGGTCCATGCGCCGTTGATGTCTTGCCATCCAAGAGGCAAACGGGGGACATTCACGCTATTGACTGCATGTGTGAACTTTTCAGCTCACCCCATGTCTAAATTGTGATGATCTGACATGACACTGGCAACAGTAAGAACATGAAATTATGCAAATTCATACAGCTAGACTCGAAATATGAAATTACAATAATTTGTTTGGGATTAAAGTCGATAATACTAAAACAAATTGCTCCTCGAAGTTTATTATACTTTCTTTTTTGACTCAGTATATAAATAATATGGGAGGAACCAAACATCATTGTAATTCCCAGGTTCCAAAAATATGGCTTTGGGCAATACAAAACACTTGTGGATATCAGCAACTCATATCCCAGGTGTTTTAAATATAGAAGCTGACCTCCAGAGCAGGCTATATCATGATAATACTGAATGGAAATTAAACCCAAACATTTTTCATCAGCTCACACAAATTTGGGGAATGCCTGATATTGACCTCTTCGCATCACATCTAAATTAACAAGAGGGCCAGTATGTGGCCTGGCAGCCAGACCCTGGCGCCCTAGCTTTTGATGCATTTACACTCCCATGGCACCAAAACTTGGTGTATATTTTCTCACCATTTGGCTTGCTGGGGAAAATTCTACAAAAAATTGAATGAGATAATGCCGAGGCACTTGTTATCGCACCTTTTTGGTTATCGCAATCATGTTTTTTTCAAAATTGACTAGGAAACTTATCGATTGCCCTTTTCTTTTACCTAGAGGGAAAAACACATTGACTCTTCCATACAAAGACAAACGCCATCTGTTGACTAAGACACACTTGATGGCTTGCAGATTGTCAGGAACACCCTCCAAAGCCAGAAAATTTTGACACAGGCTGCTGAGATCCTCATGTCGTCATGGCGACAATCGACAAAGAAACAATACCAAACTTACATCTGTCAGTGGCAAAAGTTTTGTGGTGAAAGGGGTGTTAATACACTGTCATCACCTGTAGGTATGGTCTTTGAATTTCTCACAACCTTATTTGACCATGGTCTGCAATGTAGTGCTATCAACACTGCCCATAGTGCACTTTCAACCTTTTTGATAACAGATGAGGGAAAAAACTGTTGGAACCCACCCATTGGTGATGAGATTTCTATGGGGTGTGTTCCAACTCCAGCTTGCATTACCCAGAAATCTAATCGTCTGGGATGTCCAACCAGCACTTAATTGGATTAAGTCAATCAATATTAGCGACAAACTTTCTTTAAAGTTACTGACATTGAAATTAGTAGTTCTTCTTGCTCTAGTAACAGCACAGAGAGCCCAGACACTACATTTAATACATGTGAATAATATTGTTCAGTTTGAGAACTACTACTTAATACACATTACAGAGTTAGTAAAACATGTTCATCTTGGGAGGTATATCAGGCCACAAGAAATTTTGTGTCGATGGGGATTTATGTACATATAGAACCTTACAGACCTATTTGTGGAAAACATCTCCAGTTCGTAATGACATACAAAAACTTTTCATTAGCTATGTTAACCCACGCAAGGCAGTCTCAAAATCCACCATTGCTTGGTGGATAAAAACAGGATTGATAATGGCAGGCATCGACATGACCCTCTTCACACCACACAGTATGCAGTCAGCCACCTCCTCACTAGCTGCCAAAAATTTGGTGCCCATCTCTACAATCTTGTCAACTGTGGGCTGGTTCAAAGAAATCACTTTTACTAAGTTTTATAAAAAAAAAACGATAACAAAATAGGGAGAATTTGCATCTTCCCTATTGGAACAAGTTACACAGTAATACATGTACAGACTCTCCTTCCATTGCATTGTTTTCACTTGGTAACTTCGAGGACTGCATTAAACATCTCGTGGAATCCTGTACAGAGACGGGAGAAGACAGAATTGTTTAGTTAAACAAGACTTACCTGAAGGGTAAGGTGATGTTTTACTCTAATTCTGTCTTCTTCTGTCATAGGGAGGGATGACACGCTTTTCCTACTCAACCAAGTCATGTGATCAACGCAGCATACACAATTGTGAGAAACCTGCAGCAATTCTAGTGTACAGAAAATATATGCATTTGCTCCATCGCAATCAGATTTATGATTCATTCATGTATGTACGGGTATTTTACCGTCCTCTCATTATGTTAAAGTATGACCTTTTGGTGAACTTGCGCAATCTCGTGTCATCCCTCCCTGCGACAGAAGAAGACAGAATTAGAGTCAAATGTTGCCTTACCCTTCAGGTAAGTCTTGTTTAACTAAAGAATTAAATAGCACAATCGTTTTGAAGAGAAAACTTGATAATTCACGCTCTGAAAAACCTTGTCCCTTTTGTTGAGCAGAAACTTTCAAGTTACACTAATATTATCACTTGCATTCCCATAGGTTCAAGTCTTGCAGTGAGCAGGATTTTTAGTGGATTTTTTTAGGATATTTGCAGGGAATTACAGGAAAATTTCACTGAAGAAATACCTGGAAGGAATTTTCATGTTCTTAACAAGACCGTTTTGACAAATAGATTTTGTCTTGGGTAAGGTCTGCAAGTCAGTTGCTAATCTTTGTCTCACCCATGCCTCAAACATCTTGTCATCATTGTTTTCAAGGGTGAGGATGATGCCACCATTTGAAACAGTCTTTTCATCTATAATTTAGTAGACGTCTTGGGGTCCTTCCTCCTCGTAGCTTTGACATTCATAATCCTCCCAAAGTCCTCTCTCTTGTTGGCAGCCAATGATGGTTTATGTACTCATTGGATACCTATCATGTATCATTTCTTCAAATGAATGTTTTATCTAACATCAGAACCCAGGTCAGCGATGGATGAGGGCACTCCCTCAGCTCTTGCAAAACAGGCTGGGAGGTAAATCTATGGGCCCTAGGCTAGCTGGGATTGGATGGGTGGTATACACAACTAGGGGCTGGGAGGCTTTGCGAGCTGATCTGGCTGGTGCAAAACAGGCTGGGAGGTGTTATAGGGGCTGAAACAGCTCTCACAAAAAGTCTGCTTGCCCCCTGCTGCTCATGGTCCTTGAAGTCGGGGGCATGCTGCTTGTCGCTGCCCAAGGCTGGTTATCATTGAGATGAGATGAACCAAATCACCAGTAGGTTCACGGCATCACTGCCAACGATAAGGGTGATCTTCCTTGTCGTGCATAGCAGACAAGACGTACTTCAAAGATACATGGGGTTCACTGATACCCTTTTCTCTTGTACCAGCAATCGTAGGAAACAGTTTGGCATTCTCATCATCATCAGCCTCGCAGAATCTGTGGCAATTAGCATCATGTTGTTATAGCCTGCAAGACTGTAGGAAAGCCCGCATTGGCTCTTTTTCTGATTGAGAGGCATGACACAGGCTGTGTATTATGGCTGAACAATGGAGTGGGGTGGGTCCTGCCAGAAATAGTTTACTGCTCCTTGAGGTTGGTCTTTGCAAAGATGCCCTTGAGGTAGATGCATTTTTGTCGACCTTGGGTACCACTTAAGGTTTTTGCGGAACATGGGCTGGGAGGTCTGCAGTGGAAAGAGGTGGTTCCCTTAGGGGTTACTGTGCTTGTGCTGCCATTATGTATACCACTGTGTGCTTAAACTATAAATTTCCGGATGTTTCAGTGGATGTTTATGTTCTTTTTTGTACACATTGCTATTCACATTTCTTTTCATTTCCAGTAACTTATTTTTTTATTCTTACAAAACATATGTTGGTTATGGCGAAATTAGCATATTTCTGTGATGTTCCACATATTTCTGGAACCATCCATTCATATATATTCATTATACTCAAGTCATATTGATTTCAGAACTTATATATCTTGTGCATTATCATTCCTGCAACAGATACATGTTGAAAACATGAAGGAAAAATTTAAGCCACCTTTGTGTCTGTTTCTGTTGTAAACAAGACTTTTTATTCAACATGTTGAATTCCACTATTTCAAGATTGTGTCATTCAAACAATTTTCATGATGTAGAGCCTCCTCATCACTGCTCATTGTGCTCCTCTGATGTCAGTTTGGCATGGGTGACCAGTTAGTACTTTTACAGTATAGAAATAGTTCTCTGGGGTTGTGTCCCTTGATAGATGCATCCAAGGACCTCTACACATTTTTCTTTGGACTACCGCAATTTTAATGATCTCATATAGAAGAATCATTTTGAGGTAAGCATGAACTGCTAGCATGATAAAGGCTGTCAATGACTTGCTTGTGAAAATGGGGTAGATATAGTGGAAAAATTAATTTTACTTAATTTTTTTTTTTTCTGTTAGGTTATCAACTGTTTACTCAAGCTGAGATCAGATAGTCGCTGCAGAATTGGCTACAGAGACAGATGTCATGAGGGGAAGCTTACATTTAGTCCATATGTGGTGTGTAAAACCATGTGAGTTGTAGACAGAATAAAAAAAATTGCTTGCAACTGCCTTGAGTACTCTTTCTATGCTTTAGCATTCTAATGAGGGGTGATAGGCTTTGTCCAATGAGGGGTGATAGGCTTTGTGTTTCAGGTAAAGAATGAAAATTGTTAGGTATGCAGAGAAATGTTTTTGTAAATATCTATTTGTTTGTTTCAGAAACAAGGTTAACTAACTAGTCTTCCAAATCCTCTCTGCTCAATAAACAAACATCATCACAAATTTATTTGCTCACCTGATTGAGCTTAACTAATCACTTTCTTTCCATTGGCAATCCGCCATCTGTGGTCATCCGCCATGAACTTTACATTGTCAAATTCTCAAATTTGGTTCAATTCAGTTAACTTTGAACTGAATTGAACCAAATTTGGTATGCATATTCCTTCTCATTTCAATTTTGTTCACACCATGCCCACAGGTGGCACTACAAGAGGCATATTATCACTCAGAACTTTCTTTTATTTTTTTTAGCTCAACTTGACAAAGTCAAGTATGAGCGATTGGTAATGGGTTGTAATCTGCCATCCATATGTATGTACATCTGCCCGTCCCTCTGTCCATCCACAATTCCTTTAACACACCCTACAGGCCATAGCTTTTACCAGATCAGTCCCAAATTTCATATGTGGCTTTGGAGCAATGTCTAGATGGGAGCCATCAATTTTTATGTGTACCCATACTATGTATGGTACACATAATGCCGGCATCCGGGGTGACCATCTGTCGTTCGTCCATCCTTTGTCCGTCCGTCTGTCCGTCCATCCGACTGTCCGTCCAGCGTCCGTATCCATTTCTTTGGCATTCGATAACTTGAAAAATATTGCTTGGATTGTCAAGTTACTTTATTTTTGTGTTCAGGTTACTGATGTGCCGAGCTGTATAGTTTTTGGTGTAAATCGCATAATTTGATCTCGAGATATTAACCCTTTATCCTTCAAATTGAAAATTCCTCCAATCCCTTTGGCATTCGATAACTTGAAAAATATTGCTTGGATTGTCAAGTTACTTTATATTTGTGTTCAGGTTACTGATGTACCGAGCTGTATAGTTTTTGGTGTAAATCTGTTATTTTAATCCTGAGATATTAACCCTTTATCCTTCAAATTGAAAATTCCTCCAATCCCTTTGGCATTCGATAACTTGAAAAATATTGTTTGGATTGTCAAGTTACTTTATAATTGTGTTCAGGTTACTGATGTGCTGAGCTGTATAGTTTTTGGTGTTAATCTGATAATTTGATCTGGAGATATTAACCCTTTATCCTTCAAATTGAAAATTTCTCCAATCCCTTTGGCATAAGATAACTCAAAAAATATCAATCCGATTGTCATGTTACTTTATATATTTATTCAGGTTACTGATGTGCTGTGCTGTGCTGTATAGTTTTTTTTTTACGTAAATCTGATAATTTGATCTGGAGATATTAACCCTTTATCCATCAAATTAGACACTCCTCCAATCCATTTCTATATGTACCCATACCTTGTATGGTGTACATAATGTCGGCATCCATGGTGGCCCTCCGTCCTACAGCTTTTTACTAGTTGCCTGTATGGGTACACATCTGACGATTTCATCGGCCTATTTTTTCTGAATTTCGTTGAAAAACATAGCTGCCAGTGACCATCTTATATTTGGCATATAAATTGTCAACAATTCCATTAGCACACCCTACATGCCTCATCTTTCACATGATCTTTTTCAAATTTCATATATGGCTTTGGTGTTATATCTAGATGGGAGCTATCAAATTTTCTGAATTTTGTTGAAAAATATGACCGCCAGCAGCCATCTTGCAATTAGCATATGAATTGTCAACAATTCCATTATCACACGCTGCAGGCTGCATCTCTCACCCAATCTTTTTCAAATTTCATATATATTTGGTGTGATGTCTAGATGGGAGCCATCTTAGATTTGGCATATGAATTGTCAACATTTCCATTAGCACACCCTACAGGCCGCATCTCTCACCCAATCTTTTTCAAATTTCATATGTAGCTTTGGTGTGATGTCTAGATAGGAGCTATAGAATTTTTCTGAATTTTGTTGAAAAATATAGCTACCATAGCCATTTTGGATTTGGCACATAAATTGTCCCATTAACACACCCTAAGGGCCTCATCCCTCACCCCATCATTTTTTGAATTTCATATGTAGCTTTGGTGTTATGTCTAGATGGAAGCTTTCAAATTTTTCTGAATTCTGTTGCAAAACATGGCCGGCAGTAGCCATCTTGGATTTGGCATATAAATTGTAAACATTTCCATTAGCACACCCTACAGGCCACTCCTCTCACCCAATCTTTTTCAAATTTTATTTGTAACTTTGGTATGCTGTCTAGATGGGAGTTATACAATTTTTCTGTATTTTGTTGAAAAACATGGCTGCCACCAGCCATCTTGGATTTGAGATATAAAATGTCAACAATTCCCTTAGTACACTCAACAGGTCGCATCCCTCACCCTCATTACTTGATCTTTCTATTTAGTTCAGTCCCTTCTTGGACAAGTTGAGCTGCAGTGTCATTGATACTTTCATTTTATATTTCAGTTTACAGTATCCTTAGTGGGGTCAGTCCCTGTGGGAACCCCGGGAAGTGAAGCTGTGCCTGTTCACTGCGGTAAACAGGCTCTGTTTTACTGGTAAAATAGGACCCAGTCACCAATGCTTGGGAAGTGCAAACCCTCTCTAAAATGGGCAACATGGCTTATTAACGATCACCCCTGGTCTTGAGTTGTTACTCATGTTGTGGTCATGATTAGCCATTGTGCAGAAATATGTGACCTTAAACACCAATAAATAAATAAATAAATAGTGGGGTCAGAGTTCAGTTTGTTTAAATCAAGTGCCTGGTATGGGTATGAAGATACACCTGTGTCATGATACGATATGTATTTTGCAACACGATGTGGATATGTATCTAGATAAGATTTTGATAACTTCATTCACTTAAGCAGCAATAGCACAATAAAACATTTGTGGACTACTCAACACATTGTTATTCAACGACAATTTAGAATCCATTCAAGGTTAATTTTTATTAGCTCAACTTGACAAAGTCAAGCTGAGCTATTTCCATTACTTCTCGTCCTTCGGTGTACCTACGTTTGTACGTACATACATACATCCACAATTTCTATTGGCACACCGCGCAGGTCGCATTTATGATCAGATTACTTTGAAACTTGGTATGCTTGTTTGGGTTGACCTCTAGATGGGACCTATCGATTTTCTTCCATTTCCGTCAAAAAAATGTTGCCACTGGCAACTTTCTTTGAACTTAGTTTAGTCAGACCTCAATATTTCCCTTTGGCACACCCTACAGGGCACATTTATGATCGGATTGCTTTGAAACCCGGTATGCTTATTTGGGGTGACCTCTAGATGGGAGCTATGGATTTTCTTCCATTTGTGTAAAAAAATGTTGCCACTGGCAACAACCATTGAACTTGGTTTAGTCAGGCATGGGAGCTATTGATTTTCATCCTTTTCCATCAAAAAACGTTGTCATTGGCAACAACCTTTGAACTTATTAAGGCATCAATATTTCCCTCTGGCACATCCTACAGGGCAGATTTATGATCAGATTGCTTTGAAACCTGGTACACTTATTTGGGGTGACCTCTAGATGGGAGCTGGTGATTTTCTCCATTTCCATTAAAAGCGTTGCCTTTCGCAATGACCTTTGAACTTAGTTTAGTCAGGCATCAATATATTCCTTTGGCACATTTATGATCAGATTGGTTTGAAACGGGGTATGCTTGTTTTGGGTTACCTCTAGATGGGAGCTATGATTTTCTTCGATTTCTGTCCAAAAATGTTGCTGCTGGCAACCACCTTCAATGAATTTAGTGCAGTTATGCATCAGTGCAGTGGACATTTTTGTGTGGATCACTTTGAGACTTGGTATGCTTGTTTGGGGTGACCTGTGTGTTAACGATTTTCTTCCATTTCCGTCAAAAAATGTTGCTGCTGGCAATGACCTTTGAACTTTGTTTAGTCAGGCATCAATATATTCCTTTGGCACGCCCTACAGGGCACATTTATGATCAGACCGGTTTGAAACTTGGTATGCTTGTTTGGGGTTACCTCTGGATGGGAGCTATTGATTTTCTTCGATTTCCGTCAAAAATTGTTGCCACTGGCAATGACCTTCAATGAACTTAGTGCAGTTATGCATCAATATTTCCCTTTGGCACACTCTGCAGTGCACATTTTTGACCAGATCACTTTGAAACTTGGTGTGCTTATTTGGGGTGACCTCTAGATGGGAGCTATCGATTTTCTTCCATTTCCGTCAAGAAATGTTACCACTGGCAACGACCTTTGAACCCAGTTTAATCAGGCATCAATATATTCCTTTGTCATGCCCTACCGGGCACATTTATGATCAGATTGGTTTGAAACTTGGTGTGCTTGTTTGGGGTTACCTCTAGATGGGAGCTATCAATTGTTTTAGCTCACCTGGCCTAAAAGGCCAGTGAGCTTTTCTCATCACTTTGCGTCCGTCGACGTCCATCGTCCGACGTCCGTAAACTTTTCACATTTTCATCTTCTTCTCTGTAACTGCTGAGCCGGTGTGAACCAAACTTGGCAGGAATAGTCTGTGGGAGGTCCTCTACAAACGATTCTCATTTTGTTCCCGTTGGATGAAAAACATGGCTTCCAGAGGCATTTTTTGATTCTGGTTGGTGGATTTTCAAAAATCTTCTCCTCTGAAACTGCCAGGCCAAATGTTTTGAAACTTCACTTAAATAATGATTGGGACCCCCTCTACCAACGATCCTCATTTAATGTTGATTGGGTCACAAACATGGCCACAATTGCGGCTTATAGTTACTGTAGAAAACCTATATGAGAAATCACATTTTCATCTTCTTCTCGGGAACTACTGAGCTGACATGAACCAAACCTGGCAGGGATAGTCTATGGGAGGTCCTCTACGAACGATCCTCATTTTGATCCCATGGGTTTGAAAACATGGCTGCCAGAGGCATTCTTTGATTCTGATTGGTGAATTTTGAAACATCTCCTCTGAAACCACAGGGCAAAATGTTTTGAAACTTTCCATGGTTGATGACTGGGACCCTCTCTACCAACGATCCTCATTTAATATTGATCGGGTTGCAAACATGGCTTCAATTGCAGCTTATAGTTACTATCGAAATCCTATGGGAAATCACATTTTCATCTTCTTCTTTGGAACTACTGAGCTGACATGAACCAAATCTGGCAGGAATGGTCTATGGGAGGTCCTCTACAAACGATCCTCATTTTGTTCCCGTGGGTTGAAAAATGTGGCCGCCAGAGGCATTCTTTGATTCTGGTTGGTGGATTTTCAAAAATCTTCTCCTCTGAAACTGCCAGGCCAAACTTTTGGATACTTCACATAAATGATGACTGGGACCCCCTCTACCGACAATCCTCATTTAATGTTGATCTGGTTGTAAACATGGCCGTAATTGCAGCTTATAGTTACTATAGAAACCCTATGGGAAATCATATTTTCATCTCTGGAACTGCTGAGCCGACGTGAACCAGACCTGGCAGGGATAGTCTATGGAGGTCTTCTACAAATGCTCCTCTTTTTTGTTACGATGCATCGAAAAACATGGCTGCCAGAAACATTTTTTGATTCTGATTGGTGGATTTTGAAAAATCTTCTCCTCTGAAACCACAAGGCCAGATGTTTTGAAACTTTGCATGGTTGATGACTGCAACACCCTCTACTAACTATCCTCATTTAATGTTGATCGGGTTGCAAACATGGCTGCAATTGCGGCTTATAATTACTATAGAAACCCTATGGGAAATCACATTTTCATCTTCTTCTCTGGAACTACTGAGCTGACATGAAACAAACTTCGCAGGAATGGTCTATGAGAGGATGGAAATATGCGGCCACCAGAGGCTATATTGTAACGCTTAACCCAATGCCTCTCCTGTCTGCACGAAGATCGGTACTGTCAGCAAAATACTTGTTTTTTGAGAATCTGGTAAGGATTGGTTCCAGTTTTCTCCACTGAGAACTGGAAAAAAAACAACAAAATATTGTGTATACATTACAAGTCAAAATAAGTTGTAGCATAACTGCAATAAACTATGTAAACTGCTGTTCCTGCACTGACAAGATCAGATTTTCATCATCTTCTTTGAAAGTACTGGGCCAATGTAAACCAGACTTGGCAGGCATGGTCTATGAGAGGTTCTCTACAACTGTTACTCATTTTTTATTCCTGTTGGATGAAAAACGTGGCCACCAGAAGCATTCTTTGATTCTGATTGGTCAATTTTGAAAACTCTTCTCCTCTGAAACCACAGGGCCAAATGTTTTGAAACTTTGCATGGTTGATGACTGGGACACCCTCTACCAACAATCCGCATTTAATGTTGATCGGCAACCAAAACTTGGCAGGAATGGTCTATAGGAGGCCCTCTACAAACAATCCTCTTGTTGTTCCGGTTGGTTGGAAAATATGGCCACCAGAGACATTCTATGATTCTGTTTGATGGATTCAAATGTTTTGAAACTTCACATAATTGAGGACTGGGACACCTTCTACCAATGATCCTCGTGTAATGTTGATGTAATTTTGCAAACATGGCCACAATTGCAGCTCATAGTTACCATGGAAAGCCAATGGGAAATCTCATTTTGATATGTAGTTCCAGGTGAACGATTACAGGCTCTTTAGAGCCTCTAGTTTCAATTTCAGTCAAAAATTGTTGCTGCTGGCAATGACCTTCAATGAACTTAGTGCAGTTATGCATCAATATTTCCTTTGGCGCACCCTGCAATGCACATTTTTGACCGGATTGTTTTGAAACTTGGTGTGCTTGTTTGGGCGACCTCTAGATGGCAGCTACCAATTTTCTTTTATTTCCATCAAAAAATATTGCAGCTGGCAATGACCTTTGAACTTAGTTTAGTCAGACCTCAATATTTTCCTTTGGCACACCCTACAGGGAACATTTATGATCGGATTACATTGAAACCTGATATACGTGTTTGGGGTGACTACCAAATGGGAGCTATCGATTTTCTTCCATTTCCATCCAAAAATGTTGCCGCTGGCAATGACCTTTCAACTTAGTTAAGTCAGTCATCAATATATTCTTTTGGCACGCCCTACAGGACACCTTTATGATCAGATAGGTTTGAAACTTGCTATGCTTGTTTGGGGTTACTTCTAGATGGGTGCTATTGATTTTCTTCGATTTTCTTCGATATTCTTAAAAAAATGTTGTTGCTGGAATAGCCTTCGATGAACCTAGTGCAGTTATGCATCAATATTTCCCTTTGGCACACCCTGCAGTGCACATGTATGATCGGATTGCTTTGAAACTTGATGTGCCTGTTTGGGGTGACCTATAGATGGGAGCTATTCTCTCTCTTCAATTTCTGTCAAAAATTGTTGCAGCTGGCAATGACCTTTGAACTTAGTTTAGTTAGACCTTAATATTTCCCTTTGGCACACCCTACAGGGAACATTTATGATCGGATTGCATTGAAACCTTGTATGCTTGTTTGAGGTGACCTCCAGATGGAACCACTGGCAACGTTCTTAGAACTTACTTTAGTCAGACCTTAATATTTCCCTTTGGCACACCCTACAGGGAACATTTATGATCGGATTGCATTGAAACCTTGTATGCTTGTTTGAGGTGACCTCCAGATGGAACCACTGGCAACGTTCTTAGAACTTACTTTAGTCAGACCTCAATATTTCCCTTTGGCACACCCTGCAGGGCACATTTATGAGCAGATTGCTTTGAAACCTTGCATGCTTGTTTGGGGTGACCTCTAGATGGGTGTTATCGATTTTCTTCCATTTCCATCAAAAAATGTTGCCACTGGCAATGACCTTTGAACTTAGTCGGGCATCAATATATTCTTTTGGCTTGTTTGGGGTTACTTCTAGATGGGTGCTATTGATTTTCTTTGACTATCTTCGATATTCTTCAAAAAATGTTTCTGCTGGCAATAGCATTCAATGAACCTTGTGCAGTTATGCATCAATATTTCCCTTTGGAAAAAAAATATTGTAGCTGGCTACGACCTATGAACCTAGTTTAGTCAGACCTCAATATTTCCGTTTGGTACACCCCACAAGGAACATTTATGATTGGATTTCATTGAAACCTGATATGCTTGTTTGGGGTGACCTTCAGATGGCAGCTATCGATTTTCTTCACTTTCCATCAAAAAATGTTACCGTTGGCAATGACCTTTGAACTTAGTTTAGTCAGATCTCATTATTTCCCTTTGGCACACCCTACAGTGCACATTTATGATCGGATCACTTTGAAACTTGGTATGCTTGTTTAGGGGTGACGGTATGCTTGTTTGGGTTGACCTCTAGATAGGAGCTATTTATTTTCTTCCTTGTCCATCAAAAAATGTTGTCATTGGCAATGACCTTTGATGAACTTAGTGCAGTTATGCATCAATATTTCCCTTTGGCACACCCTGCAGAGCACATTTATGATCGGATCACTTTGAAACTTGGTATGCTTGTTTGGGGTGACCTCTAGATAGGAACTATTGATTTTCTTCCTTGCCCGTCAAAAAATGTTGCTATTGGCAACGAACTTTGATGAACTTAGTGCAGTTATGCATCAATATTTCCCTTTTTCCCCTAGATGTGAGATATCGATTTTCTTGCATTTTAGTCAAAAATAGTTGGTAACAACCTTTGATAAGTAAAAACTTAGTGCAGTTATGCATCAATATTTCCCTTTGACACACCCTGCGGGGCACATTTATGATTGGATTGCTTGGAAACTTGGTATGCTTGTGTGGGGATGACATCTATATGGGAGCTATCGATTTTCTTCCATTTCTCTCGAAAAATGTTGCTGCTGGCAACGACCTTTGAACTTAGTTTAGTCAGACCTCAATATTTCCCTTTGGCACACCCTTCAGGGCACATTTATGATCAGATCACTTTGAAACTTGGTATGTGTGTTCGGGGTGACCTTTATTGTTAGCTATTGATTTCTTTTCGTCTCTGTAAAAAATTATAGTCGTTATCACCACCTTTGAACTTACTGCATTTGTGCAGCAACTTATCCCTTTTGCACTCTCTGCAGGGTATATTTATGATTTTCTTTAAAAAAGGAGAAAAAAACATTGCCACAAGCAATGACCTTCAAACCTAGTGCATTAACATCTTCCTTTGGTATGCCTCAGAGGGTGTATTCATTATCAGGTTGTTTTGAAACTTTGTATGCTTATGCAGGGTGACAAAGATAGGAGCTATCGATTTTCTTTTCATTCCCACTAAAAACTGTTGCTGTTAGCAACAATATTTGAATTTATTGCATTTGTGCATCAACATTCTTCTTTGACATGACCTACAGGGCACATTTATTGTAGGATTGTTTTTTAACTTGGTGTGCTCATTAGTCGAGACCTCTAGATAAGAGCTATTGATTAGCATTCATTTCAGTGAAAGAAGTTGCTGTTTACAATAACCTCTGAGCTTAATGCATTTATGTATCAACATTCTTCCTTTAGCAAGCCTTACAGTTTACCTTTAAAAATGCATGGATTACTCTGATGTTGTGCACACACATTGCTGTTAAGTTGAAATTTCACCAAATAACATTGGTACCAATGATGTTCACTTTTGCCTTTTCTGTTATAATTTACCAAGTTCAAGCTTGTCAAGTTGACACTTTCATTGAAAAACAAAACACCCGAAACAAAACTGAAACAGTCTTACACTGTGTGATTCAACATGTCATACTCATGGTCATTTCGAAATGAACATAATACGGGCATCTTGCATGAACGCAGTCATACCAAAATATTTCACACTGCTAATTTATATTTTGAACTTGTCGGATTGACAGTGAAGACATTCCCTGCATTGTTATCAGTCATGTCAATCACTAATTTTCCCTATCCAGTTGACTCAATTGAATTTTGTGTCAATTTTTTAAATAAAAAATTTAAATTGTCAACAGTCTATACACTTCTGACAATGTTGTCAAAATTACACATGTCAAAAGAATACTGCTATATAGCAGAGACTGCATATGATTGTGGTCTGAGGAGAACAATTCTATACTTTCGATATTGCTGAAACCGCATGCTGAATAAAAATGGAATTTGCGGACGCCAAAAATAACAGGAACCATTAATTGAAATTGTTGAGATGAGTACTTTTGCTCAATTTCAAAATGCCAAAATACCTGACTTCACCTTTAAACACTGACCACTGAACAAGTGACTGCAAAAATTATGTTAGTTGAACTCAGTTTACATGTATTCATGGTATTGCATTCAACTGATACTGGACTGCTTGCACCGATATGTGTTTCGTCAAATGAAGTATCGCAGTGTACCAGTGCACCGGTGCACCAGTGTATCTTTACATCCCTAATGCCTGGGTCTATATTTGAGTTCCCTATGGGAGCCTTAAGTTTAACTTAGTGCAATATGAGGAAAAATTTTTAGCAGTCTTTTTTCTTCTGATCCCTTAATCAACAGATCCCTTAGACAGAATCATTTGATATATATCGTATTCGACATCCTTAGTGGGGTGGGTCAAATTCAAGTTTGTCCAAATCAGGTGCAAGGGATCATATTTAGACTTCCTGTATATGAAAGGCCAAATTCTAACTTTGTGCAGTATGGGGCAGATTCTTTGAAAATCTTCTTCTTCAGATCCACCAGTCACACTCTTCAGATATTTGGTATTCAGAATCCTTAGGGTATTCAGATTCAAGTTTGTTGAAATCAGACCCCTCAGTTCTTATTTTAGCTTCCTATGGGAACCCAAATTTTAACTAATATGAGGAATTAATTCTTCAAAGATCTCCTTCAGATCCACAGGGAAGAATAATTGTCCCCCATTGCAAGATGTTATGGACTTTATCCCTGTTAAGTCTGTTTGTCCTTGCATCCGATCCCTAGGTGAACATTGCCATTCCTACATTTAAAAACAAATTAATTTGAAATTTGATATGTCGATATACTTTGGTAGGTTCTTGACAAAGTTCTATTATCCATTTCAAATTACTATAGTTATGCTCCTTGTTAGTTGAATTTACCATTGTTTCATTTCACCTTCTTGTGCACATTACGATTCCTTCAATTTTTTTTTTTTTGGGGGGGGTTTATACTTCACATGGTGATATACTTGATGTTATCACAGTACTAAATATTTTCCCATAGGCGATCATTAATACAATTATGTGAAAAAAATAATGATTGCATCACTTAAATTGGATATTCCTATATCTACATAGCGTATATAACTTCACATAACTTTCTCTGGCCAGAAAATGGGGAGTTCATACAACAAATAAGAGAAAAATTTCAACAAGAAGTGAAGTATCATCCTTGAACCCAATTTTTTTCTTGGAATTCCCAACAAAAAGACACAAACAGTTAGCTGCATTTTTTTAGGCCCAGATAATACTCAAAAGTATTTCCTTTTAAAAATAAATATTCAGCATTGATGTAAAACCAAATAAAATGCTTTAACAGTTTTCTCAAGCAATAAGTTTTTTTCCTAGGATCCTTATTTTGAGCTCAACTTTGGCGAAGCCAGATTTGAGGTATTTCCATGGCCCGTCGTCTGTCTGTCCACCTGTCTGTCTGCTTGTCCATCTGTCCATCCGTTGCGCCGTACACACGGCTCGGGCTAGAGGCCATATTTATGAACCGATCTTTACGAAACTTCTTGGGTACCTTTGTTATCACCGTGAGACGAGAATGAGTGTTTTGGGGTCTGGTCTGAAATTTAAGACGGCTGCTGGCAGCCATTTTGTACCAAAGTTAGGTGCAATCAGATTTTTGCACAGAACTTCCACATGAAAGCTCTGATTTGAATAATTTTTTTGTATGAATGTTTAGTACCATGGGATACATCACATATAATACGGGTTTTTTTCTCATGCGTAAATTATGTAAATTAGACTATCTTTGATTTATTTAGTGTTACTTTCAGCACGGAAAGTGCAAATGCCAATACGGCTTGGGCTAAAGGCCGTATTTATGAACCGATCTTTACGAAACTTCTTGGGTACCTTTGTTATCACCGTGGGACGAGAAGAGTGTTTTGGGGTCCAGTCTGAAATTCAAGTTGGCCGCTGGCAGCCATTTTGTACAAAATTAGGTGCAATCAGATTTTTGCGCAGAACTTCCATATGAAAACGCTGATTTGAATAATTTTCTGTGTGAATGTTTAGTACCATGGGATACATCACATATAATACTTTTTTTTCTCATGCATAAATTATGCCAATTAGACTAACTTTGATCTATTTTATGTTACTTTCAGCACTGCAACTGCAAATGCCAATACGGCTCGGGCTAAAGGCCATATTTATGAACCAATCTTTAAGAAACTTCTTGGGTACCTTTGTTATCATCTTGGGACGAGAACGAGTGTTTTTGGGTGCAATCCGTAATTCAAGATGGCTGCCGGCGGCCATTTTGTACCAAAATTAGTGCAATCAGTTTTTTGTACAGAACTTCTGTATGAAAGTTCTGATTTGAATAAATTTCTGTATGAATGTTTAGTAACATGGAATACATCACACATAATACAGGTTTTTTTCTCATACAAAAATTATGCAAATTAGATGAACTTTGATTTATTCATTGCTACTTATACACAGTAAGTGCACATGTCTATACGGCTCGGGCTAGAGTCTGTATTTATGAACAGATCTGCACAAAACTTCTTGGGTACCTTTATTATCACCTTGGGATGAGAACGAGTATTTCTGGGTGCGGTCCTAATTTCAAGATGGCTGCCAGTGGCCATTTTGTACTGAAATTAGGTCCAATCAGTTATTTGTACACTTCTATATGGCTCAGGCTAGAGGCCGTATTTATGATCCGATCTTTACGAAACTTCTTGGGTACCGTGGGACGAGAACGAGTGTTTTTGGGTGCGGTCCAAAATTCAAGATGGCCGCCAGCAACCTTTTTGTACCAAAATTAGTGCAATCAGTTTTTTGTACAGAACTTCTGTATGAAAGTGCTGATTTGAATAAATTTTTGTAGGAATGTTTAGTAACATAGAATACATCACATATAATACAGGTTTTTTTCTCGTGCAGAAATTATGCAAATTTGATGAACTTTGATTTGTTCAGTGCTACTTATACACATTAAGTGCACATGTCAATACGGCTCGGGCTAGAGTCTCTATTTATGAACTGATCTTCACGAAACTTCTTGGGGTACCTTTGTTATCACCTTGTGACAGGAACAAGTGTTTTTGGGTGCCTTTGTTATCACTGTGCTATGAGAACAAATATTTTTGGGTTCAGTCAGACCCACTCTGGGACTCAAATATTTCTTTTCTAGTTTAGCATCTAACTGTCGCCCACCTTTACAATACTTTACCTACACATTTGTTACAGGCTACGGTCAGCATTTATGTACAGACTGTTACAATACTTTACATGTACCTTGTTATCAGGTCATTACCTAGGTGTTTTTCATTGCTGTGTCACATACTATACATGTACATGTCTTAAACAAGTTGAGCTACAGTGTCATTGACACATTCATTGAATATTGCATCATATCCAAGTGCAATATTTCAAGATAACTCTCAAACTAATATTTAGTACAATGATACCTGATGAATTTCGACTTTCACATTATCCATGCATGTGTGATTACTGGAATGATGCACTTTGTGAGTTAAATTAACCATTATTAGTCCCCTACGGAAACCGTAAGGGGACTATAGGATTGCACTCTGTCCGTCTGTCTGTCTGTCCGTCCATCCATCCGTCCGTCCATCCGTCCGTCCGTCCGTCCGTCTGTCCGTCCGTCCGTCCGTCCGTCCATCTGTCCATCCATCTGTCTGTCTGTCTGGTTTTTTTTTATGTTACCACCTCTCCCTCCAACATGCTTTAAGCTACACCTTTCATATTTGGTACATGGATAAATGGTTCTGAGGGGATGATGCACGCTCAGAATTTTTTTTTCAAAATCCAAGATGGCGGAATGGCGGTCATTTTTGTTGTGTTTTTTAAGCTTTTTTTTCTCTATTTTCATGTTACCACCCCTCCCACCAACATGGTTCAAGCTACACCTTTCATATTTGGTACATGGATAAATGGTTCTGAGGGTATGATGCACGCTAAAAATTTTTTTTTCAAAATCCAAGATGGCGGAATGGCGGCCATTTTTATTGTGTTTTTTAAGCTTTTTTTTCTCTATTTTCATGTTACCACCCCTCCCACCAACATGGTTCAAGCTACACTTTGCATATTTGACACATGGATAGAGGGTTGGGAGGGGATGATGCACATTCAATATTTTTTCTTCAAAATCCAAGATGGCGGCATGGCGGCCATTTTTATTGTGTTTTTTAAGCTTTTTTCTCTATTTTATGTTACCACTCCTCACTCCAACATGGTTCAAGCTACACTTTTTATATCTGGCACATGGATAGAGCGTTGTAATGAGATGTTGCACTTTCAGTATTTTTTTTTCCAAAATTCAAGATGGCACCATGGCAACCATTTCTGTTGTATTTTTTAAGCTTTTTTCTCTACTTTATGTTACCACTGCTCCCTCCAGCATGGTTCAAGCTGCACTTTTCATATATGGTACATGAATAAAGGGGTTGTGAGGGGATTATGCCAGCTCAATATTTTTTTTTCAAAATCTAATATCTGTCTGTCTGTCCGTCCGTCTGTCTGTCTGTCTGTCTGTCTGTTTTTATGTTACCACCTCTCCCTCTAATATGCTTCAAGCTACACCTTTCATATTTGGTACATGAATAAATGGTTCTGAGGGGATGATGCACAGTCAATATTTATTTTTCAAAATCCAAGATGGCAGAATGGCGGCCATTTTTGTTGTGTTTTTTAAGCTTTTCTCTATTTTATGTTACCACCCCTCCCTCCAACATGGTTCAAGCTACGCCTTTCATATATGGTACATGGATAAAGGGTTGTGAGGAGATTATGCACGCTCAATATTTTTTTTTCAAAATCCAAGATGCTTATATACTCTTGTGTCTTCTGTGACAAAAACACCTTATGTCACAAAAGCGCCGTAGGGGACTAATACCACCTCTGTGGTCAAAGACTTGTTTCATTTTATCTGTCGTCCAGTAATATTAGATCATTTTTTTGCCAAAGTCGGAAAAAATTAATAAAAAGCTGAAAATTGCTGGATGCAATCCTTCTTAATCATTCTCAACAACACACTAAAAGTCCCCATGTTTCCTCCTTGAGCTTTTCCTGTTAAGACATCATGATGTCATGAGTGTTACTGATGTCGAAAACTGGGTTTGAGCCAAGAAATACAGTCCACGCGAGTCATCATTTACTTCTTTGTCGTGCTATATTTATTGTTTTATTTACGAGCTTGCTTCAAAATGAAACAGATGTTATATTATGAATCAAATAGATGACGTGACGTCGTTGTGACGTCATGACACCATCGTGGTGTCATGACGTCATGTTGTAAATACATGTATGTCCTGTTTGAGCTTCACATTACTTTTTCAAATCTTTTGCAGTATCTGGACGTTTTATCCATGTTTTTCAGGAGATTTCAAGAAGTGGAGTTCAAGAGTAAACACTGTCGTCATGAATAAGGAAAGCATTTGCTTTCTGTGTGATAAAGAACTGTTAGCAGTTACTGTGACTAGAGGACTGGATACTATTCGGAAAAGTAGCCTGCAGTGAGGGGATGGAATCACAAAGAGGTTGACTGGCCTTTTCCTCCATTGATGTGCACAAAATATGTCGTAAAAACTATACACGTCAATCTAGTATTGTGTCCGTGCTTCATCCTTCTCCCAAAAAACTCTCAGATCATCTCTGACACTATTTAACTTTAAACAACACTGTTTGTTTTGTGGTGATGTCTGTGACATATTATTGGAAGCAAAAAAGCCTTTGGGCAGGCGGAAAAGTATATACAAAGTACGAACAATGTCCTGTAAAGACACCATTGCTAATGCAGCAGTTGAACGCGATGACGAATGGGACACATAGTATTTTAACGTGTTGATTCCGTGATTGACTTGGTGGCGGCTGAAGCTAGGTACCATGGCATATGTTATGCAAATTTCTTCAGATTGCCATCAGAATGTAAGCCGGGTCATCCACAAGACAACGCTTTGGCCGAGGCACATGAAAAACTATTCTCATACCTGAATGAAAATAATGAATGTCAATACTCAGTTGATGAGGTACTTCAAAAACTTGCAGAATATCTTCCACAATCTGCAGAATTGTGTTCCGAGAAGACATTGAAGAAAAAACTCAAAGAACATTTTGAGGATGACGTTATTGCGAGCAGACATGGAAAAACAACAGTTGTTTGTCTTAAAGACGCAGGTTTTAAGATTCTCAGTAACTCTTGGTATCAACAAAGATTACCAAGCCCAGAAGCAGAACGTTTGCGGATCTTGAAGAATGCAGCCACTATAATAAGGGAAGATATTTGATCAATGACTTTCGACATTGACGTGTATGCAACTTCTGCGTTCAATGACGTGGTCATTGTCCCAGAAACCCTGAGAACCTTCACAGATGATGTTTGTTATCAAGAAATGAAAGAAAGGCAACTTCTGCGAAATGAAAGAAAGGCAACTTCTGGTCAGTTTGCAACTTCTGCATTCAGTGACGTGGTCATTGTCCCAGAAACCCTGAGAACCTTCACAGATGATGTTTGTTTTCAAGAAATGAAAGAAAGGCAACGCGGCTGATAAGATACGAAAGTGCACTATTATCAATCATGCTGTAATTGCAGCTACTAGACCCAGGTCTTTCCTCTCAATGATACAGGTTGGACTTTCCGTGTACATACATAGGCATTTAGCATCTCGACATTTTATAGATATACTTTCCAGTATGGGTGTCTGTGCATCATACAGTGAAGTGAGGCAGTATGAGGCATCAGCAATGCTTGATGATCAGCAAACGGTTAGTGAAGAATCATTCAAGTAATTTGTGTTTGACAATGCAGACTTAAATATACGGATGCTAGATGGATACGGTACATTCCATTCCATGGGTGGAGTCATGTGTGTTACGCCAGCTTCAGGAGTTAAACCTCCTTTTGACATAGAGCGCATAAGATAGTCCGCCAGCAGAAAGATTTGCGACAGCGAATAAAGTGAAGTTGCTGAGATATACTGCACCAAAGACCAAAGGCATCGATGGCATAATGGTGAAAGACCCTGCAAAAATCCAATGTCTTGAATTGGCAAAATCGGTTCATCCGTTCCTTGATTTGTTGTGGATGAATGGATCCTGGCTCTCTCTGCCTAAATATCCAAGCTAGTATGGATATATGGAGTTAGTAACCAAATGCATTACCAATTACCAAACATCTAAGGTGATAACATTACCCAGCAGCTTGGACGCAATTTACACTGTCCTTGCATTTGCAGTTGATGAATGCAAAAGACAACAGACATGTTTTGTCACTTTTGATCAGCCATTGTATGAAAAAGCTGTGAATATGGTGGCCACTTCGGCTAGCGACAGCAAACTCTTATCTGTCTTCATTAGGCTAGGTGGTTTCCATCTGCTGATGTCATTCACGGGGGGAGCCTTTGGCTACATAATGGGTGGTGTGGACTGAAAGAGTTGTGGAGTCTTATGTATGCAGTTGACTCCATTGAGAAGATTCTGAGTGGACATGCTTATACTTGAGCATTACGAGCCCACTTCTTGACACAGTTTGCGCAGATGGTAGTCATCTTGCACAAATTTGAAATCGATAATTCAACACGTGAACAGATTGTTTCTCTCCACGAATCAGTCATGAACAACAGTACGTCTCCTGAAGATGCTGCACTTGTTAGTGTAATGGAAAAGATGAAGGCAGTTGAGCATTCGGCAGTTAGTGAAAGTCGAACAGCCACTTTGTGGATACAGTATCTCAAACAGGTTATGCTGATACGTGATTTCATACGTGCCGAAAAAAAGGTGATTGGAAACTTCATCTTGAAACAATCCATAGAATGCTTCCACATTTCCATGCATTGGCTCACCTAGCATATGCCAAGTGTGCACACCTATACCAACAGCAGATGTCAAAGTTAGAAGAGAAGATGTCATCAGATGAGTTCGAAGCCTTTACCTCCAAGGGTTACTTCACGGTGAGGCGAACAGATAAAATGTGGGCAGGAATATGGACAGACATGACCATAGAACAGGTTCTAAAGCAAGCTATGAAGACATCAGGAGGCCTCACCAGAGATCATGGGATAACGGAGAGCGTTATCAGTCGTTGGGTGTTGGGTATGCCAGGTTGCCGCGAAATTACTCAACACTTTGAAAGATTTTGTGGTGTGACCTATACCACCAGCAAACAGCATGTCGAACTAAGAATGTCTCATCCATTGCGCAATAACAAAGATGTGGATACTCTACTACAATGGCTTACAGTCCATAGTCCCATGCCATCAAATCGGGAATTGATGTCGCTTGCAACTGGTGTTGTGGGTGGCAACACGATAAATTGTGATTCTGCAGTTGTAGTTGGAACAGCAGCAATGCAGAAGATATTGGGTAAGACATTTGGAGACATCCATCTGCACTGAAAGGACAAAGTTCTTCCACTGTCCAGCCTCACCAACTCAGTCAAAGTGCATGAAGAGCTCATTCCTGTGAACACCATGCAGCTGTTCAACAGAATTGTTTGTGTCATCAAATCTGATGAGGATTTCGCCTCTTGTCTAGAGTATGAACTAGCTCCTAGGCCTCTATCACTTTTTGATGAGATATCCATGAGAAAAACCCTGAAGTCAGTCATGTATAACATCATAGAGTTGGTAGCCGGTAGTCAACAGACATATCCTGCAGAAAGCACAGTTGTCTTAGATGGCGGCTATTTACTGAGACGAGTTATATGGCCTTGACGTGGCTCAGACAGTGAAGTATACTCAACATATGTGACATATGTGCAGAAACACCATGGAACAGATAGTGTCGTCATTGTATTTGATGGTTACAGTGTTGCTCCAAGCACCAAGGGTGTGGAGCAAAATTGCCGAGCAATGAAGTCACAGTCGACAGAAATCTTGTTCACAGATGATATGCCAATTACAATCCATCAAGAAAGATTCCTGACTAATGGAAAGAATAAAACCAGGTTTATTCAAGGTCTAACCGGACATATGGAACACGTTGGCAAACAAGTAAAACATGCGGTAGCAGATACATTGATTGTGGGAACGGCAATTGAGCTGTCAACCAACAACAACATTGTTGTTGTGGTTGGAACTGATGTCAGCTTGCTTATTTTGTTGATACAGTTGTCAAAGCAAGACAGTCAACTTTATTTGTGCAAACCAGGATATAAAAAATGTCCTGATAAGGTATTTTCCATCAACTGTATTCAGAGGCATTTGTCAGAAGCATCTAGCATGTTGCTCTTCCTGCATGCCATGACCGGATGTGATACCACATCTGCCTTGTACAGACAAGGCAAGAAGAAAGCATTCGCCCTTCTGCAGAAAAAACAGGAACTGCAGCGCCATGCGGTGAAGGTATTCAATGATCCAACCTCTTCACAAGATTCTGTGTCATCCATAGGAGAACAGTTCCTGCTGGCCTTGAATGGCACTCCCAAGACCACAATATCTCTGAATGTTCACAGACACAAACCATTCATGAAGGCAGTAAGTAATTGTCCTGTTCAAAACAAGATACAGCTTGCTGCTTTACCACCTACATCTGCTGCTGCAAAGGAACATTCATTCAGAGTTTATTATCAAGTGCAGAAATGGTTCAGAATGGAGCTGCCACCAACTGAATGGGGTTGGGAATTGACAAATGGATAGCTTCAAGTGGTTCTCACTCGTCAACCACCTGCACCTGACAAACTGTTAACTTTGATTTCCTGCAACTGCAAGAGTGGTTGTGAGCGATCGTGTGGCTGCAAGAAGTTGGGTCTGTTCTGTACAGTTCTGTGTGGTCATTGCCATGAAAAACCAGTCGTTTGTGAATCGGACCCTGATGGAGATCATGACTTTGATGAAAAAGAGAGCGAAGATGAATTCAATTCCGATTCACTGGCACTCGGATATGAAGCATTTGATTTCCAGATTGCAGATGAGGATTTTGCTCTGGAGGATCATTCTGATGAATGTGACTTTTCATCTGCAACTGAAAATACACGAAAGCGAAAATGCAAATCATAACCTGCTATGTAGGAGCAATCTGATACTGTTATATGTGCGAACCATAATACATTATGAATTCAAGCCCCCAAGCTTGAAAGGTTGGGTAGACCTCCAAGCCTGGATTGTATAACGTCATGTTTTAGGAGTATTTTTCGACATCACAGTTAGGGCTGGGCGGTTTTGAAGTTTGCATTTCGGTTAGGTTTCGGTTTCGGTTTTGTACAAAAACTCGGTTTTCAGTTCGGTTTTCAGTTTTTCAAAATGTAGAAATCCACATTTTAGAGGGTAATGTATACATAAAATGTGTCTGTATTTGTCATCCAAGTCATGAGGCTCATGCAGCGTGTTGAGTCACCAGGGTTACTCAGTGTTCACCACTCTTCTCAGCTAATGGACATAGTGTGGTGGGCTACTGTAGTGGATTACAGCGGTGGAGCCTTGGGGTATCTAGGGAGACCAGTCCCCCCCCTCCCCCCAAATCCCACTTGCCCCTCCCATCCCCAAATTTGAAAAGATTTTTATTGATTTCCTGCCCTCAGTACAAGTACAGTACCCTCAGTCATGAGATTCCCCCCCCCCCCCCCAAACTCTTCACCAGCATGGTCCCCCAGGATTTCAAACCATGCAAACATTTCCAAGAAAAGCTACATTTAAGCAAAAATCAACATTTCCTTATTTTTTAAGGAGTCGCTAAGCTCTCATCCTGGTTTTGGTGGATAATATGCAATTGTTGTGCTTATTCCGATAATTATTACATTGCTTCAAAATAGACGGCCCCTGTTTCTTAATGGTTCCTGCTTCAAATGACAGTGGAATCATATTTCTTGCGATTTTGTTAACTATTATTGAAGTACGTCGTGATATACGAATGACTTTTATTAGTAACTCACTCACTCCAATGTTTTCACAATAACTCTCTTAATTTTGACTGTAGACTAGAGGTTTGTTTTTTACTTTGATTTTGCCCAAACATAGAAATTGGGCGAAGTGAGCGGTGCCAAGGCGAAGATATTGCCAACTTCACTTCTCCCTCTTGGCTGATCCCTGCGTTGATTTCATCTCAGTCAAGACAGGCAATTGATGTTTTTGAAGGGAGACGGCTGAATAATGGAATTTGAAAGTCTGCAATATTGCATATTGGGATTCGTTGTGTCCACAAAATACACGTGGGAAAACACATGTTGAGTATAACAACTGCGTATTGGGAATGCAGCATTAACTTGACTCTTGACAGTTTATACATGACAGACCTGGAGTACTACACGATTCCTTAAAGTAAGTTCAAATAGTATACAAACAATTCACAAAAAAGTTTTAAAAAACTTTCAATAGTTGCCTGCCATCCATTTAACAGGATATGTTCTATTTTAATTTAACCATTTTATTCTTGACAAAAAACAAAACTGCCAATGCACAGCGTTATCTCTGAGCATGTGACTTCAGAGAACGTGCCAGAAGTCAATTAACATAATTTAGCGGTCATTTTTCCCACGTGAACTTTGAGGTTTTAAAACTCAATAAATTTTATGTTTACCTCCAATCTAATTTAATACGCGCCGTTCGCAGATGACTTTGGGTCAAAGATAATTTTTGTTACTTTTACACCATATATTGTCAGGTAACTTTCAATACCTATTTGGTCGAATATGAGTGAGCCTGAGGCTGTGCCCGGTTCATTAAATTTACTTAACGATTCTTGAATCGTATGTGTAGATTCTTACGCAAGACTTTTAAATTTTTCATATTCCCTCTGGTGGTGGTTCTGTAGATATCGTTTAAGGGCCTATATAAGTAATGAAATTTTGTTTATTTTGAAAATTCACACCTTTGATATTCCTTCAACTTAAATTAAATATACACAAAATATACATCAAAATCAAGATTGAGATGTATACAACACGAAACACATGTGTAATCAACTCATAGAGCCGACTGTAGGCACCACTGGTTCCTGGAAGTCTGCTTCCATATTTGCACCAGAACTGATAATTTAATAATATTTCACGAAAACAACGCGTGGCTAAATGTGCTTTACATATCCAAGAACAAAGCTAGGGGATCAAAATTCTTCAAAACACAGCGACAGAGCTGCATGGGGGTAAATTCCAAAGCCTTTGCTTTTGTTTACATATGAATATACTTTCGATTTCCGGTCGACGTCATCGGACGGAAAAAGCATGTAAAAACAATGCGGTGTAAAATCAAATAATGAAAAAGATCGTCTTCATACAGTATACTGTTATTAGACAGAGATTGCACAGTTGCCATATTCAACGCAAGGTATCATGATACCTGTTGAAATTTCTGAGAATTACGATTTTGTTTTTCGATGGAAATTCGTGGTATCGAGTGATTTGCGCATGTCTGTCGAGCATGGAAACCATCTTCAATAAAAAAATGCAGACAGTGTTGTCCTTTTCCCAAATGCAGTCCTATCGCTGTATTCGAAAGTGTTTTGAATGCCTAGCTTTGTTCTTGGATATATGAAGCACATTTGGCCACAAGTTGTTCTGATGAAATATTATTTTATTATCAGTTCTGGTGCGAATACGGTAGCAGACTTCCAGGAACCAGTGGTGCCTTCATTCGACTCTATGAGTTGATTACATATGTGTTTCGTGTTCTATACATCTCAACCTTCATTTTGATGTATAATTTGTGTATATTTAATTTCAATTTAAGGAATATGAGAGGTGAGAATTTTCAAAATAAACAAAATTTCATTACTTATATAGGCCCTTAAGAAAAAAGAAATTTGCTACCTCTGTTTTGGGGGATTTGTTGTCAATCATCTCGAAGTAAGCATAAACAGCACAGCGTTTACCATTGCTCGACATTTTAGCCTTTGGTGTGCAGAATGCAGGTGATTGAGAGGTCATAAACTTACCAATTCTGGGAAATTTGTTGAAACCGAAAGTCTCGTTTTTAGCTCACCTGAGCGAAGCTCAAGGGGAGCTTTACTAATCACTTTCTGTCTGTCGTCCGGCGTCCGTCGTCCGTCCGGCGTTAACTTTACATTATCGACTTCTCCTCCTAAACCACTAGCCCAATTTTATTCAAATGTTGGCTAAATGTTTATTACCTAATGCCAATTCAGATTTGTTCAAATGAAGTTGCCCCTCCTCCTGGGTGGTGCCACACCCCCAAGGGGCACCAAAATCTTTGTAAATCTTCTTCTCATGAACCAGCAGTAGCAGAGACTTGATATTTGGTGTGCAGCTTCCTTTTGAGGTGTAGACTCGGATTTGTTCAAGAGAAGTTTGTGGGGCTATACTTGACGTTGTTATGAGAGGGGCAAAACTTTTTGCCCCGCCCAAAATTTCTATTTTCCAAACCGAGAGGCTGATTTGAACCAAATTTTATGTGAGGGCTTATTGGGTCATGAGTACTTGATTTATGCAAAAAAAAATTTTCCCACAGCCCCGTGGGAACCGCAGGAGCTAAAAATAGTAAAAATTTAAAACACCCATATTTCCAAAACTGCAAGGCACTGAGAATTTTTATTTGGTGTGCAGCTTCCTTAGGACCAACAGAAAGGATTGGTAAAAAAAAATTGCCATCGGTTTTATCATAGGGTACAGTTTCGGGACTTTGAAAAAGTGCTGAGTCAGCACTTTTTAACACTGTAGGCAATGGGAAAAACATTAAAAAATCTTCTTCTCCAGATCCAGCAGGCAGAATCTTTTGATATTTGGTATGCAACATTGTAGGGTGGATCTGATTCAAGTTTGTTCAAATCGGCCCCCTGGGTTCATATTTGGGCTCAGTATAGGAGCCCGATTTCGAACTTAGTGCATTTCAGGCAAATTTCTTAAAAAATCTTCTTCTCCAGATCCAGCAGGCAGAATCTTTTGATATTTGGTATGCAACATTGTGGGGTGGATCTGATTCAAGTTTGTTCAAATCGGCCCCCTGGGTTTATATTTGGGCTCAGTATAGGAGCCCAAATTTGAACTTACTGCATTTCAGGCAAATTTCTTTGAAAATCTTCTTCTCCAGATCCAACAGGCAGAATCTTTTGATATTTGGTATGCAACATTGTAGGGTGGATCTGATTCAAGTTTGTTCAAATCGGCTCCCTAGGTTCATATTTGGGCTCACTAGAGGAGCTCGAATTCGAATTTAGTGCATTTCAGGCAAATTTCTTCAAAAATCTTCTTCTCCAGATCCAGCAGGCAGAATCTTTTGATATTTGGTATGCAATGTTGCGGGGTAGATCTGATTCAAGTTTGTTCAAATCGGCCCCCTGGATACATATTTGGGCTTACTATAGAAGCCCGAATTCGAACTTAGTGCATTTCAGGCAAATTTCTTAAAAAATCTTCTTCTCCAGATCCAGCAGGCAGAATCTTTTCATATTTGGTAAGCAACATTGTGGGGTGGATCTGATTCACGATTGTTCAAATCGGCCCCCTGGGTTAATATTTGGGCTCAGTATAGGAGCCTGATTTCGAACTTAGTGCATTTCAGGCAAATTTCTTAAAAAATCTTCTTCTCCAGATCCAGCAGGCAGAATCTTTTGATATTTGGTATGCAACATTGTAGGGTGGATCTGATTCAAGTTTGTTCAAATCGGCCCCCTGGGTTCATATTTGGGCTCAGTATAGGAGCCCGATTTCGAACTTAGTGCATTTAGGCAAATTTCTTAAAAAATCTTCTTCTCCAGATCCAGAAGGCAGAATCTTTTGATATTTGGTATGCAACATTGTGGGGTGGATCTGATTCAAGTTTGTTCAAATCGGCTTCCTAGATTCATATTTGGGCTCACTATAGAAGCTCGAATTTGAACTTAGTGCATTTCATGCAAATTTCTTAAAAAATCTTCTTCTCCAGATCCAGCAGGCAGAATCTTTTCATATTTGGTAAGCAACATTGTGGGGTGGATCTGATTCAAGTTTGTTCAAATCGGCCCCCTGGGTTTATATTTGGGCTCAGTATAGGAGCCCAAATTTGAACTTAGTGCATTTCAAGCAAATTTATTAAAAAATCTTCTTCTCCAGATCCAGCAGGCAGAATCTTTTGATATTTGGTATGCAACATTGTGGGGTGGATCTGATTCAAGTTTGTTCAAATCGGCTTCCTAGATTCATATTTGGGCTCACTATAGAAGCTCGAATTCGAACTTAGTGTATTTCAGGCAAATTTCTTAAAAAATCATCTTCTCCAGATCCAGCAGGCAGAATCTTTTGATATTTGGTATGCAACATTGCGGGGTGGATCTGATTCAAGTTTGTTCAAATCGGCCCCCTGGATTCATATTTGGGCTTAATATAGAAGCCCGAATTCGCACTTAGTGCATTTCGGGCAAATTTATTAAAAAATCTTCTTCTCCAGATCCAGCAGGCAGAATCTTTTGATATTTGGTATGCAACATTGTGGGGTGGATCTGATTCAAGTTTGTTCAAATCGGCCCCCTGGGTTTATATTTGGGCTCAGTATAGGAGCCCAAATTTGAACTTAGTGCATTTCAAGCAAATTTATTAAAAAATCTTCTTCTCCAGATCCAGCAGGCAGAATCTTTTGATATTTGGTATGCAACATTGTGGGGTGGATCTGATTCAAGTTTGTTCAAATCGGCTTCCTAGATTCATATTTGGGCTCACTATAGAAGCTCGAATTCGAACTTAGTGCATTTCAGGCAAATTTCTTAAAAAATCATCTTCTCCAGATCCAGCAGGCAGAATCTTTTGATATTTGGTATGCAACATTGCGGGGTGGATCTGATTCAAGTTTGTTCAAATCGGCCCCCTGGATTCATATTTGGGCTCACTATAGAAGCTCGAATTCAAACTTAGTGCATTTCAGGCAAATTTCTTCAAAAATCTTCTTCTCCAGATCCAGAAGGCAGAATCTTTTGATATTTGGTATGCAACATTGCGGGGTGGATCTGATTCAAGTTTGTTCAAATCGGCCCCCTGGATTCATATTTGGGCTTAATATAGAAGCCCGAATTCGCACTTGGTGCATTTCAGGCAAATTTCTTCAAAAATCTTCTTCTCCAGATCCAGCAGTCAGAATCTTTTGATATTTGGTATGCAACATTGCGGGGTGGATCTGATTTAAGTTTGTTCAAATCGGCCCCCTGGATTCATATTTGGGCTTAATATAGAAGCCCGAATTCGCACTTAGTGCATTTCGGGCAAATTTATTAAAAAATCTTCTTCTCCAGATCCAGCAGTCAGAATCTTTTGATATTTGGTATGCAACATTGTGGGGTGGATCTGATTCAAGTTTGTTCAAATCGGCCCCCTGGGTTTATATTTGGGCTCAGTATAGGAGCCCAAATTTGAACTTAGTGCATTTCAAGCAAATTTATTAAAAAATCTTCTTCTCCAGATCCAGCAGGCAGAATCTTTTGATATTTGGTATGCAACATTGTGGGGTGGATCTGATTCAAGTTTGTTCAAATCGGCTTCCTAGATTCATATTTGGGCTCACTATAGAAGCTCGAATTCGAACTTAGTGCATTTCAGGCAAATTTCTTAAAAAATCATCTTCTCCAGATCCAGCAGGCAGAATCTTTTGATATTTGGTATGCAACATTGCGGGGTGGATCTGATTCAAGTTTGTTCAAATCGGCCCCCTGGATTCATATTTGGGCTCACTATAGAAGCTCGAATTCAAACTTAGTGCATTTCGGGCAAATTTCTTCAAAAATCTTCTTCTCCAGATCCAGAAGGCAGAATCTTTTGATATTTGGTATGCAACATTGCGGGGTGGATCTGATTCAAGTTTGTTCAAATCGGCCCCCTGGATTCATATTTGGGCTTAATATAGAAGCCCAAATTCGCACTTAGTGCATTTCGGGCAAATTTATTAAAAAATCTTCTTCTCCAGATCCAGCAGGCAGAATCTTTTGATATTTGGTATGCGACATTGTGGGGTGGATCTGATTCAAGTTTGTTCAAATTGGCTTCCTAGTTTCATATTTGGGCTCACTATAGAAGCTCGAATTCGAACTTAGTGCATTTCAGGCAAATTTCTTAAAAAATCTTCTTCTCCAGATCCAGCTTCAGAATCTTTTCATATTTGGTAAGCAACATTGTGGGGTGGATCTGATTCAAGTTTGTTCAAATCGGCCCCCTGGGTTTATATTTGGGCTCCGTATAGGAGCCCAAATTTTAACTTAGTGCGTTTCAGGCATATTTCTTAAAAAATCTTCTTCTCCAGATCCAGCAGGCAGAATCTTTTGATATTTGGTATGCAACATTGTAGGGTGGATCTGATTGTGATTCATGAACGTATTTATTTGTAAAGTTGATAGAATCTTAGACAAAATTTGCAGAAAAGATCTACTATAGAAGGGGTGGTATCCAGGGTGAACTGTTTACCCAAATCTAGCAGTACTAATGCATTATTCACACAAATCTTCGTTCAAATTTTATGACCCCTCATTGGAACACACGCATTCAGCTCATTCCAACAAAGGTCATATGCCATGTTTTCGAGACAAAGGAATAAAAATTTTAGTTATTCATGAAATTTTTAGGCAACTGTTGTCTGTTATTCACATTGCTTCATGAAATTTCAGTACTTTTAGAAGTTACCTCAGTAATCAAGGGTTAATTCCCCTTAATTAAATGTCGCCTCTAAAAAACAACCACTTTGCATATCTTACCTTTTTACCAGCATAACTGCCAAAACTTGTCAGCATTCTTCGCAAAAATCGCTATTCAAATTTTAATCTTTGTCTCTTAAACATACATGTACTTATCGCTTGTAAATACCCCATTGGAATGAGCTTTTTGAGCTCATTCCAATGAGAGGTCGCACACCATGCTTTTTGAGTCAAAAAAGCAATTTTTTTTAGTTATTCCAGAATTTCGTATGTAAAACACAGCTTTATGACTTCACATTAAAATGAGCTCTCTAAGCTTGTTCCAATCAACATTCACACACTATGTCTTTCACACAAAAAATAAAATTTTCCATTTATTCAGGAATTTTGTTTGCAAGAACACTCTTACCCCCCCCCCCCCCCCCCCCCCACACACACACACACACACAAACACACACACACACACACACACAGACACACACATCTAAAAGTTTGTCAGCAAAAAAACAGTTACTTCAATTTTTAAATGCATTATAGGAACAACTTCCCTAATCAAATTTAAATACTTTTGCATCATTCTGTATCTAGAACAAACCATTTACCATATCTTTACGCAAAATTCTCCAGCATCATTCACAAAAAAACACCATTATTTATATATTCACATTTCTGTCTCAAAAATATACCTGATCTTCCCATACCCCTATTGGAATAAGCTGTTTGAGCTTGTTCCAATGATGATAAAAAAAAATAAAATTTGTGAAAATTTTTGTTTTCTTGCATGCAAATATATACATGTAGCACATGGAAGATATCCACAGTTGGGGAGAGATGTCCAAGGCTATCTCTTCACATTCCTTGTTTGTGCTTCATGCTAAACCAGTTTGTCTGCAGAGATAAATTTGCTTTATTAAAAATCATTGGAGATTGGCCACACACCAATGATTTTAAATAAAACTAATTTTAGGTAACAAATGTTGAACTTCAAACAAAATCTATCACTCAACCAGTTAATGTTGATGAGGCATGACATGGTGAAGGTGACCTAAAATACTTCTTAGAGTCACTTTGTCAGGTGAGCGATTAAGGCCACGTGGGGCCTCTTGTTTGTTAAGGTAGCGGTTCAGTCTCGGTTTTGAAAAAAAAAAACGAACCGAACCGAAAAACTGATAAACCGCCCAGCCCTAATCACAGTGAAAATCCCTATTTCTACCGATTGTGAGGTAATTCAACATGGCATCATCCTATTATGACATAATAAATGAGGTCATGACATCATGATCTCATGTTCTTGTGTTTATTTACATTCAAGGCAATCTTCCAAAACATTGTATGGCCGTTTAGTCAAAATTAATTAAATAATATACTCGTATATACTAAAATACATCTCCGATAAGGCAATTTCTCACACACATATAAGATATGACGTCATAACGGTGAAAGCTCAAGGAGGATAACAGGGACTTTTAATATATTATCAAGGCTACTGAGAGGAGTGCACCCAGCAATTTTCAGCTTTTTATTAATTTTTTTCCAATCTTTTGCCCATTTTGAACACTATTACTCATTCACATTTCAATCAGTGTTCTTGAATCTTGATGTGGTGATCCACTTTGGTTTGTTCTTGACGAAGTTTGTTTTTCACATTATCCATGTGCAACTGCTGGAGCTTTGCCTCTTTGTAGTTCAATATCTCATTATTTCAGTTCATTAGGTTATGGATACCTTTGTGAACACTGTCATTCTTACATTTATTAACCAGTTCATTTGAATCTTGAAATGTTCATATACTTTGATATGTTCTTGACAAAGTTTGTTTTTCATTGTTTTCCTGAAGTACTGAACTTATGCCCACTGTTAGTAAAATTTATCCTAAATGCATTTCAGCTTATTGTGAACACTCCTTCCTTCAATTTTGATTCCGAAACATACATTGAATTTTTAGCTCACCTCAGAAAAGCTCAAGGGGATCTTAAGTGATCACTTTCTCTGTTGTCCATCTGTCTGTCCATCCATCCATCTCTCTGTCCATCCATCCATCCATCCATCAGTCTGTACATCCATCTCGCTGTCCATCTGTCCATCTCATAAACCATTGGACCAAATTCAACAAAATTTGATACGCATGTGGTTCAGTTTTCACTTTGTTCAAATCAAGTTCCTTGGGTCATATTTAGGCTCCCTGTGGGATCCCAACTTTTAACTTAGTGTAATATAAATACTATTCTTCAAAAAATCTTCTTCAAACTCACGAGTCAGCTTCTTTTGTTACATAGCATTGACACTGTAGTGTGGTCAGATTCATGTTTGTTCAAATCAAATCCCTGGGCTCATATTTGGGCTCCTTATGTGAGGCCAAATTTTAACTTAGCGCAGCATGAGAAATATTCTTGAAAGAACTTTTTCTGATCCACCAGGCAGAATCTTTTGATATTTGGTATATAGCATTACTATAACTCCTAGATTAAAGTTTATTCAAAGTTTTATACTTGACTGATTTTGGTGGACATCAGAGTGGTTTGAAATTTACCACAGAACCCAATGTAGAATTTACTATTTCTTTAAATGAACTGTGCAAACGCACAACAGAGCTGGTAAACATTAGCTAGACGTAAATGCAAGTAAATTCAAGTACATAAGATTAATGTTTGTTCTGATGGGGTTCCTCAAGTCCTCTTGATGCAGGGGAAGATGTGGGAGGGGAGGAGGGTCTGTTGGTCGAAATGTTTGGTTTTTGCTGGGAGAACAAGATTTGGAGGAGTTTTGAGTGATTTTATGTAAAAAATAAACTTTCCACCTGTTGGGAGGGGAGGAAGTGGATGGAATCAATTGGGTGATTTTTGGTTGAGTTGTGTTAACAACTGAGACTTATAGTTTGGCGGCAATTGGAGTGCGTCGGTGTTTGTCTTGGCGTCTGAGCGGGCATCCTCACACTGTTTGCACAATAACTTAAACAAACGTTCTCTGATTTGAGTAATATTTGCCATACAGACCTTTTGCAATAATTTCTCAAGCAAGTTCTAAAACTAGCCCAGTGTGATTTTTTGTTACAGAGTTATATGCCTTAGTAAATTTTGATGAATTTTGAGCTTGTTAGCACAATACAGAGTAGAGTTATAGCCTTTAATTAGTTAATTTTTTGCCTTAATTCGTGTTTCCAACTCATAAGCGCGATAGCTTAAACAAATGATCAGAAAAACTCTACCCCGATGCATAATCCTTATTTTGTGTTATGTTGATTGGGGGGGGGGGGGGGGGGGGGGGGGGTGGTAACAGTAACAGGTCATCTGATATTTTGTTCTTCAGCTGCATATTAATTTTATAAAATAGTTTTCTGAATTGCATTTTGAAAAATGCTATTATAGTAAGTTCCAAATAAAATTTACAATGAGTTTCATAAAATTAGATATTGAATGGGAACGAGTATGTGATTCTCTTATCAGATTATGTTGATCAAAAGAACTAGTCACAAAGAAAGAAATTGTATATTCCTATTCCAGTCCAAATGAGAGGCATTATGTCTTACACCATGGAAATTGACCCTCAAACCCTGGCAGTTAACAAAAACAACATTAATGGGTATGGCACATAATACAGAGATACATATAAGTTGCAATATACTAGAAATAGATCAAAGGAGACATTTCCCATACACACCTTTCTTCACACACATGCACATGCACATCCACACACACGCACTCACCCTCAAACACACACACACACACACACACACACACACACACACACACACACACACACACACACACACACACACACACACACACACACACACACACACACACACACACAGAGTCTTGTTTTCCCTACATACCGAGGTACCCCATTGTCTGTCCTTTGTGTGGACTAACGGTTTCAACCTCGTTTTGCCGGTACAGTTCTGGGAAAACAACCGAGGTAAAGGGTTTCTTTTGTCTTTTGTACCTCGGTAAGGCGAAACACGCAAACTCTTTTGTCTAGTTACCTCGTCAAGTTGGTAAGACAAACCCACACACACACCACACCACACCACACCACACCACACCACACCACACCACACCACACCACACACACACACACACACACACACACACACACACACACACACACACACACACACACACACACACACACATCTTTGTCTATCCCACATACTGAGGTACCCCATTGTTTGTCCTTTGTGTGGACTAACGGTTTTCTTATCAACCTACCTCAATTGTTTACAACAGGCTTACACTACAGTGGAAGAACCTAACTCGGATAAAATACTCTCTATTTTAATCTTTCCCAAGATTTGGGAAAGAAAAGTGGTGTAAAAAACACCACGAAAAAAATAAGCCAAAACTGGGGCCGAGCGCCATCGGCACACACCCAGTATGGGACGCTCTTCCATAGTACAAATCCCTGACTTCCGTCACAGTGCGCAATGCATCAGTTCGCCATTCTTTTTCTATCCGAAGCACGAGCAGAATGTGTTTCTGCCATATGCATTATGAAACAGTGATAATTCAACTCGTGGATAATGGTTTTCCTGTGACTGGAATTATGGATCTGAAGATCGTATAATAACAGGACTGTGCTTTATATATTCTCGTTTATATTTTCAACCACATTCTCATTGTTTATTAATTACTATTCCGTTTTCGCAAATGTTTTGCGACATCGTGTCATCGCGATTCGACAATGAATTTTTTCGGTTGATAAAAAATTTTATTGGAGTCTGTGTCGGCCGTCTGGGTTCTGCCACCTTCTCTCGTAGTTGAGGGGTGTTCTTCTACTTTCTGTTTCTGTTGAGTTCACCTTTTTCTTCTACTGCTCTCACCTCTGTTCTTTCCAGTTCGGTTCCTTTAGGGCAATTCCTTTTGTCCTCACCATTGGTGCGTTCTCGTGTCCGTTTCGTCCGCACACGCAGGTGGTGTGGAATGCAGTCATTTCGGGAGCCTCCCGACTCGACCACGTCTGATGTGAGTTTACCCCCTCCGTGGGGGATGTGCAGCTCCTCCTGCACCCGCAGGGGGAGGGGGGGGAGCACTGTCGTTTTGGGGCCCCCCCGACTCAACCACGTCTGGTGTGAGTTTGACCCCCTCCGTGGGGGGATGTGCAGCTCCTCCCGCTCCCGCGGGGGGTGGTGAACGCTTTCATTTCGGGTCGCCCGATTCGACCACGTCTGATGAGAATTGCTCCTCCTCCGTGGGGGATGTGCAGCTCCTCCCGCACCAGCGGGGGGGTGGGGACCGCTTTCGTTTCGGGGCTTCCCGATTCGACCATGTCTGGTGAGAGTTATTCCCCTTCCGTGGGGGAATGTGCAGTGTTTTACCGTGGTGGATACTGCTGGCGCTGTTGGTTTTCTGGTGTAGAGATGCCTGGTTCCGGGGACTATGCACCCTCTCCAGTCGACATCTGAGGCTGTCACTAGGGTTGTGACTCCTCCTTTGGAGGCCGATCTTGGTGGCTCTCTCCGCTTTTCCACCAGTTCCAATAGCTCCCGTCGTATCTGCTGCTACTGCTGTTCCGTCTACAATGTCATTGGGCCCTCTCCAGTCGACATCTGAGGCTGTCACTAGGGTTGTGACTCCTCCTTTGGAGGCCGAGCTTGGTGGCTCTCTCCGCTTTTCCACCAGTTCCAATAGCTCCCGTCGTATCTGCTGCTACTGCTGTTCCGTCTACAACGTCATAGGGCACCGTTTTTAACCGGCCTCGGCTTCTCCCTGCGAGGGTCTGCAGGGATGTCTGTAGTGTGGTTGTGGAGTTTCGGCCTCAGCCTTCCCAGACTTCCACTCGGCGAAGTCAAATGGGGCTGCCGACTGAACCCCATACTGTGTCCTCTCAGCCATTGAGCACAGTAGTTTTATACCTGCAGTGGTCTGCTGCGGTGTCTGGTTGTGTAGACGTGGGGGTATCGGCCTCAGCCTTCCCTGACTTCAACTCGGCGAAGTTGGAAGTGGCTGCCGGCCGGCCCCTCTCCTGTGGTCTCTGCGCCGTCGAGCACCACAGTTGTCATTGGATTCGGTTGTTCTTATTATGAACTCTGTGGCGTTTCCATCCCTCATTCTGGCCACACGACCAATTTTGGGGGGTCCAACGTCTTTTGTGCAGCCTGGACCTTCTGCCCTGCAGAGGTCAGCGGTGACTCTCATGAGTTCCTGCTATGTTGATCCTCGGGGTGTGTCACACCCCTATACACGTCTGGCTTCAGACGTTTTCGCCTGCCGCCCGTCGTCCCATGTCGGGTCTTTTGGAGGATCATGACCCTTCGCTGGTTCAGAGGGTCAGCGGTGAAGCCACTTTGCCGGTTCGTTCCCCTGTCGAACCGGCCAGTACGGGCAGTGAGCTTATAGCCCAAGAACATTAGGTTTCACGAGGGAAAAAAATCGGAGAAAGCTGATTTTTTCAGGGAATGTCGAGAACATGTCACTGAACGATTAGACAAAAGTCCCCTAAAATCCCAGTTGAGCTTTTTTTTCTACAGCCTTTTTTCGAAAACGCGTTTGAAAAAATTTTTAAAAAATCGCACGAACTTTGTAACCTCGAATTGATCCAACTGTATTTTTTGTTTACGCATATTTCGAGCTACATAATGTCTAATATACATTTACCTAGAGGAAAATGTGCATTCTGTGACAATTTCTGCGAAAAATTATTGAAAATTCACAAAAAAGTATCGGATTTACGCAAAAAATGACGATTTTCCTAACGGATTTGCCCAAAGGGTCGTAGTACAGAACGGGATGTTAGTTGGACAGACGATAAAAAATCCACCACCATTTGAAGACTTTTATCATTGCTTACAAAATAGACATTATGGAAGACCCCCTCTGCTTCTGGCCGAGTTCCCCTTTTGGCATAAAATTCGTCAGCATGAGAACTCCACTATTTTCGGGCTTGGGACCGAACAGACACGTCTGTGTCTGGCAGCATTAGATCAATAAATAATATTTACAGAATGTACAAAAATCAATAAATAATATTTACAGAATGTACAAATCAATCAACATGGATTAAGTTACATTGACTATTATCAACGCTATATACAGAAATGACATGACCTATATACATATTATTCATCGAACTCAGAAATTTCCGACAGGACAGTGTTTCTGTGGTTGTTACAAGAATCCGAACTGCAATTACACAAACCTGAGCAAGAGAGTCCTGCCTTCTTACACCCACACCTTTTTGTACAAGCACTCTTGCAACCACAACTGATCAGATTCAGTAGGTTATCGGGGGCACATGGCTTTGTGGCTGCAGTCGGTACAAGAAGTCCATTGTCTAGCGACCACCCCCAATCCGTCGGAGGAAGCGAAGTGCCCAGCCATTGTTGGACCTGGAGATAACATCTGTAGACATGTTGTTGTGCAGCATCGCTGCTTGGTGGGAGTGAGGCTAGGTCGATGGGTTTATTCAGTTTAGATTTTGCTACATAATGCTTGTAAGTGACATATCTATATTGGTCGAGAGAGGAAACAGTTTTACTCCCGTATAAGATCAGGAGAAGTTGTTCCCCGGCAGCGGCTACTGCACTTGGTGTACTGTCATCCGCCAAAATTGTGTTGACATACTGTTGTGAGTCGCTAGTAACATCGGAGACAATTGTACTGAATACTTTCTTCTTACCAACTCGAAAGAGTGCAGAAGTAGTGTCACAACCACTTATAGAATGTGCTACAAGGAGGTTGCTTCTATGGTCACCCATTTTGGTTGCTATTTCACTAACTGAAACTAGTAAGTTTGGGGTAATGGAATACATCATGTGAATATTACATCCCGGTTGAACTCGAGAGGTAAGAATGACTAACAAGTCTGTGTCTGTTCCCACAACGACAACATTGTTGTCATCTTGAGCGATGTCAAGTGCAGTTTCGGCTATCAGTACATCAGCATCAGCCTCGGCCTGCTTGGACTGAATATTGATAGCAGATAGCTCCTGCATTAGAAGATCGATCAGTTGGGTTTTGTTCTTGGCATTTGCAAGGAAATCGGATTGGGGTGTGGTGGCTGGTAACTCGGGTGAGATATTGATATCAATGGAATACCTGTCTTTAGATCTACGGGCTTGTTCCATGCCCTTTGTCGACATTGTACAAGCATAACCATCAAAAACAACCACGACGTTCGCCCCAAAATGTCTCACTAGATAATTGGAATATGATGTACATATGTCCTTATATGACGACTGTTTAGGCCACACAACTGCCCTCAATAAAAATCCACCATCTACAACAAACAGAGAATGTTCTGGGATTTTAGTTTGCTCGGAACCGTAAGTTTTGAGGATCTTACCGAGCGTGCTTTTCTGTGTCTTCCTCATTCCAGCAGAATCAAACAATGCTGGTGGTTTCGGGGCGAGTTCATATTTGAGATACTCTTCCATCTCTGCTTGTGACTGAATAACACATGTGATGCGGTTGAACAGAATTGTGGGGTCAATCACTACCTTACTTCCACGGACTTTGATGCTATTTGCCATCGATGCGAAAGACTTCACAATGTCAACACGTCGTAGTTTGATGCTGTTGAACGTTTTGCTTACAACATTCGATACGCAACATTCACCAATTTTGCGAACTGGGTCACAGTTCACAGTTTCGTCGGCCACAAGCCCGGTCGCTATAGAGACTAATTGTAGTGGATCTCTATTCTGAAAGGGGGAATGCACTCTGAGCCAGTTCAATAATTTGGTGATATCATTGGCATCAGTCAATTGTGAACTTTGACGGAGATCCCGATGTTGTTCGCCATGACCAGTGTGAACATGAACAAAATTTTCGAGAGCATTACATATCGGAAGGCAAAGAGGTAGTCCATGTACCCATTTCGCAACAGTGCTATCGGTTATTCCCCTGCCATGTGTGAGACCACCAGGGAGCTTGAACATTCTCATTAAACACTGCTCTATGGTCTGATCAGAATATATCCCGTCCCAGAATTTATCTGAGCGCCTTATGGTAAAGTAACCTTTCTCAGTGAACAACTTCAAATCATCCTGTTGCATTATTTCTGTTAGCTCATTCATCTGCTGCAAATAGAGATGAGAACTTTTTGCGTATGCAAAATGACCACCTGCATGAAATACTGGAATCATATTGCGAACACAATATGTGTGGAGTTCCCAGTTGCCTGTGCGCTCTGCTCTCAAGAACAACTGGAGAAGACCTATTTGCTCGTAGTATTGTATCCAAAGCTTTCCTGTGCGTCCTACGGACGCATTCTGGAACAGTTCGTGTAATTTTGACAGTAGATGGTTGACACTTTCTTGATTGACAGCGTCAGCTGTTGTACAGTCACCTCTGGCAAGTCCACAGAATATTTCATTGACTTCTGTGCAGTCTATGTTATCTAGTGTTCGGCTTTCTTCAAACACAAGTTTTGTAATGGCAATTTGTGTTAGCAAATGGGCACGAACTGCTCTTGAATATGCATGACCACTGATCAAATGATGGATTCACCCACCAGCATAAACAGTCCCCCAAAGTTCATCCAAGCCGCTACCAGCCATGATCGAACCAATTGCCCCTAAATATGACATAATCATATGGAAGCCGCCGAGTCTAACAAAAACTTTTGTCAACTTATCTGACGAAGACACAATCTCCACTGCTTTGATATAAGTGGTTGGTCAAACGTCACTGGACAAACGTTCAGTCCCTGTTTCTCACATTCAGTTTGTGCAAACATGAGAGCAGTGTAAATTGTGCTCGGGTTGGATGGATCAAAATTAATAAAGGGAAGTATCTCGACATCACTTGTTTCATAATCATCTGATGATGTGACAATGTGCATATATCCAGCCCAAGATGGGCAAGGTACTCTCAGTACATGCGTCAAAGACCAAAGACTGTCGACTGTTTTTGCGAGTTTCAAATTTTTCGGATCAGATTCACCCAAAGTTGATAAATCCTTCATCACAATTTCGTCAAGACCCGATTTGCTTGGTTTACTGTAACCTTTCAAAGGGATGTACCCGAATTCACCAGAGCCAATATTCGAATGATCACCAGTTAGTCGTTTTATCGGAGACTCTTCTGTGTGATCTCTGCTTGGAGTTATACAGGCGATGCCTCCCATACTATGGAAAGTATTCTTGCCATCTAGCGTGCGCACATTACAATCGGCGTTGTCGATGCCATTTGAATTTGAGTTTAGGGGGTATGGTTAATATTTCACATGTTTCACCAGTTCATTATGGAATAAATGACTATTGTTATATATCATTATAAAGCCACTGCTTTTCTGCAATTTTTGATATATAATTTAACTCCCAAAGTAGTCGTAGATTTGATTTAATGGATGTTGTGTACCGTTGTGTGTATGAAAACAGTAAATTTTTTTTCGTAATTTTGTACATTTTCGTGAATATTTCACCATTGAGTGTGAGGATTGGTACAAAGTTGGCATTTTCTGTTGGGGATATGTATTCTCAATATAATTCAGCACGATATTTATGATTCTCACCCTACTAAGGCGAATAAGAATGAGAAATATGGAGCTGGGTCGAATTTTTTTTTAAATTTTTTTTTTCATAAAAAAAACGCTATAACAAAAAAAGCTCAACTCGGATTCGCGGGGACTTTTCACACTTTATCCGCAATGTGTGTCCCGGAAACATATAAAAAAAATCAGCTTTCTCCGATTTTTTTCCTTACTTTCTCATTTTTATGTCTAATGTGCCTGGACTATTAGGGAGGCCCTCTCCTTACTCACTCAGGTTCTGTCAACGAGCCTTCCTGTTGCTTCCAGCGAGGCAGCGAGTGGTTTCCAGGTGCCTCCTGTGGCGCCGCCTCCTCCCGGGATTAGAAACAGGCCGCTTTCTGATCCCCAGGTGTTCCGACACCATGGGAGGCGTCGGCTGGTTTGCCCACGATGGGCTATGTGTCTTACGACTCAGGGGAAGAGTCAGACATGCTTGATGTCGAGAGCCAGCAGTCTTCGGACTTGGGGGCAGCTCTTGATTTCGTGTTTGGGTTCCTTCCGGATCTCAAACCATCTAACCAGTCGACAGTGTCAGCCAGGCCGCGATCATCGGTCGCGCGCCAACAGTCAATGGAGCAACCTGCTTCTGGGCGTCTTCGACCATGCCCTTCGGTACAGTTGATTGAAGCATTTTCAGCCTTGGACTCCAAGCTAAGTTCCAAGGCTATGAAGGCTCCGTTCTTCACCAGGGTTGACACCTTTTTGCCTCCGGCGCGTTATCGTTCCTACGATTCCGCCAATCCGTCGGTCTACCAGACTTTGACGGTTTTGGATCAGGACTCCAATTCCATCGGGCTTTCCAAGTCCAAGTCTGCCGTCATTCCGATGACGACTCTGGAGTCCACATTGGGCTTATCAAGAGAGATGCTTGGTATGCTTTCTCTCTCCGATCACGTCGTCTCAGCTTTTGCTGCTTATCTGCCTTCAGATAAGATTGACGAGGTACAGGCTCCTTTGCGTGTGCTGCCCAAGGCGCTCATGCATCTTACTCACGCGCATGCCTGTAACACGGCTAATCTGGAATTAGTTCGAAGGGACTCTGTGCGGGACACAGGCCGATCCCTTCCTGAGGAGCAGTACGCTGCTCTTCGATCTGCTTTTTTGACAGGTCCGCAACTTTTCCATGATTCTGTGTTGACGGTCCGGGATGACGTCCTACATCATTCCAACGATCAGCTGCTGTTTCTTCAGCTTGATCAGCCTTCTAGGGTATGCACGGGCCGTTCCAAGCCTAACAAGTACCCTCTGCTTCCTCTGCGAAGCAAAAGGGGCTGATCCTTCTGCCACCGCTTCTACTTCTTACTCAAGGGGTAAGGGTAAGCGTCGGCAGTCTTGAGGGAACTCCCAGGATTCTTCATTCAGTAGAGGTGTTTTCTCCTCTCGCGAGCCTCATCGGGGTTCGCAATGAAGGTCCTCACCTCGACTCGTCCCAGGTTGGAGGAGGGATAGCAGAGTTCGCAGACCGTGGGCCACCATCACATCCGATCCTTGGATGTTAGATGTTGTTTGGTCCGGGCTGCGAATATCCTTCCGACGGCACTCCACTCTGTCTGGGGTGCCTTTTCCAACCACAGTTCCTTCAGACATTTTACGTCTGGAACTTTTGTCCACGGAGATAGACAATCTCCTGACAAAGGGGGCGATTGAGGTCATCAAGAACATTAGGTCAGTGAGTTTCTATTCCCGCCTGTTCCTGTTGCCGAAGAAGGATGGCCGACTCCGACCGGTTCTCGATCTGAGTTTCCTGAACCAGTCTATCATTGCTCCCAAGTTCAGCATGGAGACTTTCAGGTCGGTCCTCCGTTCAATTCACCAGGGAGATTTTGCTTCTAGCTTCGACCTGCGAGACGCTTACTTTCACGTTCCGATTCATTGGGCGTTACGGAAGTATCTCAGGTTCATTTTTCTGGGGCGAGTTTACCAGTTCAAGGCCATGCCTTTCGGCCTCAACCTGGTTCCTTGGTCTTTCACCAGACTGATGTCGCATGTGATAGCTTTCCATCGCATACAGTCCAGGGTGACTACTTCGGCATATCTGGACGATATCTTCCAGGGGCATTCCAATGCTGCCTTCCTGGAATCGGATGTCGCCACTCTGTTGAGCTTGCTCACGTCGCTACATTTCAGAGTCACCGAGGAGAAGTCGGACCTGGTCCCTTCTCAGTCGTTTTATCATCTGGGGATGGCTTTCCGCACACAATTCAATTTGGTGGCGGTTCCCCAGGCCAAGGCTGTGATTCTCTCAGCTTTTGCTCCGACTCTGTCCCAGTCCACATCCGCGACGGCTCGGAGTTTTCTCCAGCTAATCGGTCTCTGCTGTTTGGTGACGGATCTCATTCCTCTAGGTCGGCTGCGTGTCAGACCTCTCCAACACTTTCTGCTCAGTCGTTGGAGGCCGAATGTAGATTTTCTGGATCTGGTGCTTCAGTTTCCAGACTATCTTTATCCTCACCTTCTCCTCTGGGCGGATGTCCAGTGGCTTTCGCAGGGTGTTCCATTGGACTTACCCACGTCCGATCGCGTTCTGACGGCAGATGCCAGCGATCTCGGTTGGGGTGCGACGTTGGATCCTCTAGGTCTTTCCATTCACGGGATGGTGGACCAGGATCATGCAGCTCTACACATCAACCAGAAGGAGCTTCTTGCTCTTCTTCTGCGTTTCAGGCAGTGGATCCCTCACCTATCGAATCGCCAGGTCCTTCTGTTGTCCGACCATTCGACGGTGGTTGCTTACATTCGGAACCAGGGCGGCACGCACTCTGTTCCAATGTACGATTGGCTTGGGATCTTATACTGCTCTCTCAGGATGTCCGCGCCGGGGTGGCTGTTCGTCACATTCCTGGTCGGGGCAGGGTCATTTCCACCAGGTGGATGCTCCACATGGCGGGTTCCATCGATCTCTTGTGACTAGTTGGAACCATCAGGTGGACACTTTCGTGTCCCCGTGTCCAGATGCCCTGGCTTTCGCCGTGGACGCTCTGGCCCTCCTTTGGGATGGTCTTGTCGGCTACACCTTCCTACCAGTTCCGATTCTGCCTCAGGTTCTCACCCAGATATGAACCTGCAGTCGTCGAATCCTTTCGATCACACCCGTCGCTTCGGTGGGTGTGGATCATTCTGCTCCGCTCTCTGTTAGCGGCGGTTCCGGCATGTCTCCCTCTACCTCGCGACTTTCTTTGCCAAAGTCGCCCAGGAGGTTTTCAAGTTGACCCGACTTCATTGTGCCTTCGCACATGTCTTTTTTCGGGTCCTGTCTCCTCCGTAGTGGTTTTTCGAGACACGCAGTGGAGTTGCTTTTCTTCAAGGAGGCACTCACTCCACTGGTTTAGCCTCTGTGGCTAAGTGGAAGGTTCTTCTGTCGATGGTGTGTGATCACTCTGTTGCTTCTGTCACTCCTTCGATCACACTGCTTGCGGAGTTTTCTGGTATATGTTTGTTTCTGGGGGTCTCCAGCTATGTGTACTTGTCCATGCTTCGGAGACATTTTTTTCCTATGTGATACCGCATTGTTTCGACACTCATCCTTGCCTCTCCAAGCTTGTTCAGCTCTTTTCCTTGAAAAGGCCTAGGACTTTGCAGTTTACTCCAAGATGGTCACTTTCTTGGGCGCTGCTCTGCTTGGGGGTGGGGGGCGTTCACGCCTTTATCCTGGATGAATATGCGTTTTCCCACATGCCAGATCTCTCCTGCATACTTTTTCTTGATGGACTTGTCTTGCTATTCGTGCAGCTTCTGCTCGTCTAGCTACTGGTGATTGTATTACCAATTGTTTTTTCTGCCAGGAGGTGCGTGCATTGTCTTCCTCTTTTAATAACTCTGTCATGTTGTCAGATGACTGATGTTATACTGGCAGTCTTCTGGAGAAATGCTACATTCTCCTTTTTCTCTGCGACAGTTGCAGGAGCCGACAGAGACCCTTGGGGCCCTCTTTCTTCGGCTCAGGATGTTGTCTATTCAAGCTTTTCAGCTTTTTTCAGGGTCGGTTCCAGCTTTGTGCTGTTACTGCCCTTTCTGTCTGTGCGTCACACTTCACCATACGCCTCATCTTTCATTGGCTTTTCTAATGTTTGTGATGCTATGGTTTGATAGGCCTAGGGATCTCTTCCTCTGCCCATGGTCCCAGTGCTATTGAGTTATGTGTGGGTTGGTTATGTGATTCCCTCCAGCCTTTTGTCTATTCAGCCTGTTGTAAACAATTGAGGTAGGTTGATAAGAAGTATAAATTTTATAGTAAATTTCCTTTCTTATTATACCTACCGAAATTGTTTACATGGAGGCCCTCCCGTCTTCTTATTCGGGTAAGAATCCTTCCTCCCCGCTGATCACATAACTCCTGTGTTGTTCGGAATCAAAAGAATGACGAATTGATGCATTGCGCACTGTGACGGAAGTCAGGGATTTGTACTATGGAAGAGCGTCCCATACTGGGTGTACGCCGATGGCTCTCGGCCCAGTTTTGGCTTATTTTTTCGTGGTGTTTTTACACCACTTTTCTTTCCCAGATCTTGGGAAAGATTAAAATAGAGAGTATTTTATCCGAGTTAGGTTCTTCCACTGTAGTGCAAGCCTGTTGTAAACATTTTCGGTAGGTATAATAAGAAAGGAAATTTACTATAAAATTTATACTTCTACCTCGTTTTGCCAGTACAGTTCTGGAAAAACAGACGAGGTAAAGGGTTTCTTTTGTCTTTTGTACCTCGGTAAGGCAAAACACGCAAACTCTTTTGTCTAGTTACCTCATAAGATAAATTTAAACCAGTTGAAGTCTAAGATAACTTTGGCTATGCGACCACCTCCTGGACTCGAAAAAATAGACTTCAACAGCGCTTCGGCGCGTGCCTTGATCTGGGCTAAAAAGAACTTTAAAAATAAGTTGACAGATAAGATGATTTCGGCCTATGAGTCTTACATTTCGGAACTTCGCCCAGCGTCTGGAGTAAGGAACAATACGGGAGGGAGCAAGCAAACTCCGGCCCGTGTTGTCCCTCTACCCCAACGCGAAAAGCAAAATAAGAAAAGATCAAGGCAAACCACTTCTCCCTCTTCTTTTCCTTCTCCTTCTTCTTTCTCTCAGAGTAAGCGCCTCAATTTGCTAACATCTCCGGTCCATATTGTGACTGAAGATGCTCGCAAATTGAGTAACGCTGTCTCGCCTCGTCTTGCTCCTCTACCTCCTACTCCTCCTCAGCCTTTCTTCTCTGGTTCTCCTAGTGCTCTCACTAGAACTCCTCCTCCTCCTTCTGTTTCTTCTCCTGCTTCTGTTTCCTCTCCTGCTTCTGTTTCTTCTCCCCCTTCTCCTGCCTCTAGTGTGGTTCAACCAGGTATATCGTACTCAGAGAAAGTCAAATCACCGAGCCGCAACTCGGGCCGCTCATTTGATTCTAAATTCTCCCAGTTTCGGCACAAAAGCGGAGTTAATTTTGACAAAAGGAATTGGCGCCTCCCCGATGTTTGTAAAAACATCCTTATGATTGGAAGTTCAAATTTAGGACGCATTGATCGAAATCCCCATCCAGACATCCAGGTGGAGTGTTACCCCGGCGCCAAATTCAATCATCTGCGCTCTATGTTTAAAGGGCACAGGGGCCAGTCCAGTCCCCAAAAAATATTATTAAATATTGGCGTGAATTCTCGAAATGATAATTCTGATCTCGTAGTTAAGCAGTTGCGGAATATGCTTAGCGATATCAGGGTCAAGTTTAGATCAGCAAAAATTTATTTCGCTGAACTAAACTTTTCGCAAAAACTCCCTCAGGCTGAGAGGAGAACCCTGAGCATTATCAACGAAACCATTCGGAAAGTGAAGGACGTTAACGTGATACCAAAAATTGATGACGCGAAGTTTGATGTTGCTCAGGATTTAATCCATTGGACCACGAGAACCGCCAATATTATGTACGATCACTGGTTGAACCACCTAAATTTAAACTAAGTAAAGGCAAAGGTAACGGCCGCCTAACAGATGTGGGATTAGGAACTAATGTGGTTAACCTGTCTGGCACCAATGACCTAACAACCCAAGAGAAATCTCTTTTAGATCGCGGTTTAACTTTTGTACCAACACCAAAGCCTAAAACTGATAACCAAACAAATTTACCATCATACAACTGTAATTTTCTTAGGCAAATGAAATTAACTGACCGCTTTAGAAACTCCAGCGGTCGGAAACTTCCTTTTACAGAATCATCTGGTTGGTCACCTCCAGATAGTGAAGTAGATCCCGAAATTATTGAGGCTAGCAAACGAATCATCAAAAAGGTGTTCAGCATGAACATACTCTCCGATAAAGACAATTTAACAGCTGGTGAACGGAGAGCCCTCACGAAACTTCGAAAAAATAAGAAATTAGTAATTAAACCAGCCGACAAAGGTGGATCGGTAGTTGTTCTATCTCGGGATAATTATATAAAGGAAGCCATGAGACAACTCAGCAATACTAAACATTATAAGAAAATAGATTCACTTATTTGGCCTAGTAATATCGAAAAATTCAATAAGATCTTAAAATTTAAGGTCACATTACCAAAAAACAAATGAAATATTTAACAGCTAAGCTCAGTGCTCAAACAAGACAATTTTATATCCTACCAAAGATCCACAAGGACCGTTCTTCATGGACGGATGACTTCACTCCACCCGGGAGGCCAATTGTATCAGATTGTAATTCGGAATCTTATGCGATTTCGGAATTAATTGATTATCATCTTAAACCTATAGCAAATAGACATCCGAGTTATCTAAAAAACACACAGGATTTCCTGTCACAAATTTCGAAATTGAAAATATCAAAAAATGCAATTCTGGCTACTTTGGATATCGACAGTATGTATACGAACATTGATATTGATAAAGGTGTTAAATCAGTTAAAAACGCATTAGAAAAATATCCGGATGTGAAACGCCCGGATGAACAAATTTTGGATCTTTTAGAGCTGAGCTTAAAAGGTAATGACTTTCAATTCAATGGAGAATATTTTCTACAAATAATGGGTTGTCCTATGGGTAAAAGATTCAGTCCTAATTTTGCAAGCATTTATGTATTCACAGGTATTTAGATGACATTTTTATTATTTGGGAACATTCAAAAGAAGAATTTGATGGATTTTTAGAAATTTTGAACAATCACGATCCAAATATTAAATTGAAAGCTACTATCAGTGAAAATTCTGTTGATTTTCTCGATGTGACCGTGTATAATATAAGGCAAGCAATTTCAGGCGTCCGGTCATTTAGATTATAAAGTATATTTTAAACCAACTGATTCACATCAATTGTTGCACACAAAATCATTTCATCCTCAACATACATTTAAAGGTATAATCAAATCACCGCTCATTCGTTTCCACCGCAATTCAAGTGATAAGGTAAATTTCAATGAGGCTTGTTCTACTCTATTTGGCGCCCTCAGATCGAGAGGGTACTCGCTGCGCCTTTTGCGTAGCCTGAAATCCAAAACCCTGAAAAAGCTCGAAAGTCCAGCTGAAACTACCGACTTCGAACCACTGAAGATTGAACACAACAGACCGTTGCAAAATAGTAGTGGCGCTGTATTTAATTGCAAAAAGCCTCGTTGTAGACTGCATACTTTTATGCCTGATCAGAAAGAGGAATTTTCCTCCGAACAAACGAAAAATCATTATCAGACCCGTAACCCCCTCCATTGTGACTCACCAAACATTATTTACCTTATCACTTGTAAGCGATGCCGGAAACAGTATGTTGGTCAAAGTCAAAATCCTTTCCGAGAACGTGCTACTAGACACAAACAGGATATAAAACATAATGCTGATGCCCCAGTAGCACAACATTTTAACCTTCCTGGCCATTCTTTGAACGATTTCGAAATCCACCCAATTGAACAACCACCAATTAAAGACACATTAGAAGAAACGGATGAATTTAGAAAAAAATGTGAAGCTTTTTGGATCAATACGCTTCAAACCCTCTGGCCATTTGGTATGAACATATCAGAGGGCGAATGCGAAAGGAGGTCCATCATTCCTTTCACTTTAACGTACAACAGAATGAATATCGAAATAGCAAAAATGTTAAAAGGTTAATTCAATTTTACCAATGCTAAATTAAATGAACCTTTGAATCTTCGACCTGTCATCGCCTATAAGAAAAACAAAAGCTTGCGTAACATCCTTGTAAGGACTAAATTAGAGCCCATCAATGAATAACATCAATTATTGCCAGTCAGTTTAACCAGTTCCTAAGCTCATCCCTTAGTTTAAATCAATTTTGTGTAATTTTTTGTCATGTTTGAAACCCATCAGGGTTCAGTAAATGAAAACAATTTTTCGGCGTCATATTAAAAAGAAAAAAACGTTTCAGTATGAAATGTCTGTGCCAGTGCGATTTTTTAACCTCAAACACACACAGAGTCTTGTCTACCCTACATACCGAGGTACCCCATTGTTTGTCCTTTGTGTGGACTAACGGTTTCTACCTCGTTTTGCCAGTACAGTTCTGGGAAAACAACCGAGGTAAAGGGTTTCTTTTGTCTTTTGTACCTCGGTAAGGCGAAACACGCAAACTCTTTTGTCTAGTTACCTCGTCAAGTTGGTAAGACAAACCCACACACACACACACACACACATCTTTGTCTACCCTACATACCGAGGTACCCCATTGTTTGTCCTTTGTGTGGACTAACGGTTTCTACCTCGTTTTGCCAGTACAGTTCTGGAAAAACAGACGAGGTAAAGGGTTTCTTTTGTCTTTTGTACCTCGGTAAGGCAAAACACACAAACTCTTTTGTCTAGTTACCTCATCAAGTTGGTAAGACAAACCCACACACACACACACACACACATCTTTGTCTACCCTACATACCGAGGTACCCCATTGTTTGTCCTTTGTGTGGACTAACGGTTTCTACCTCGTTTTGCCAGTACAGTTCTGGGAAAACAACCGAGGTAAAGGGTTTCTTTTGTCTTTTGTACCTCGGTAAGGCGAAACACGCAAACTCTTTTGTCTAGTTACCTCGTCAAGTTGGTAAGACAAACCCACACACACACACACACACACACATCTTTGTCTACCCCACATACCGAGGTACCCCATTGTTTGTCCTTTGTGTGGACTAACGGTTTCTACCTCGTTTTGCCAGTACAGTTCTGGAAAAACAGACGAGGTAAAGGGTTTCTTTTGTCTTTTGTACCTCGGTAAGGCAAAACACACAAACTCTTTTGTCTAGTTACCTCATCAAGTTGGTAAGACAAACCCACACACACACACACACACACATCTTTGTCTACCCTACATACCGAGGTACCCCATTGTTTGTCCTTTGTGTGGACTAACGGTTTCTACCTCGTTTTGCCAGTACAGTTCTGGAAAAACAGACGAGGTAAAGGGTTTCTTTTGTCTTTTGTACCTCGGTAAGGCGAAACACGCAAACTCTTTTGTCTACTTACCTCATCCAATCAGTAAGACAAACTCACACACACACACACACACACACACACACACACACACACACACACACACACACACACACACACACACACACACACACACACACAGAGTCTTGTCTACCCTACATACCGAGGTACCCCATTGTTTGTCCTTTGTGTGGACTAACGGTTTCTACATCGTTTTGCTGGTACAGTTCTGGGAAAACAACCGAGGTAAAGGGTTTCTTTTGTCTTTTGTACCTCGGTAAGGCGAAACACGCAAACTCTTTTGTCTAGTTACCTCGTCAAGTTGGTAAGACAAACCCACACACACACACACACACACACACACACCTGCATCCTTGCCCCCACACACTTATGTGTGGGGGGGGGGGGGTATTTTTCCAGGCATTGTCAGGTGAGTTGTGTGATTACATATGGTCCCTGTTGGAGAAAATCTTGGATAAAAGGTGTCCAAGGGCACATGCCACATCAATTTCTTGACAGTTGAAAAGCCACAGGACTTTATCATGATTACTGAGATGGGTGTAAGCTGCATATTGTTTGCATGCTGTCTTGGCAAGTTCCTGGCAAACCTCTTTGTGCTTAGAGCAGACAAAGAGAGCATGCATTTCGTCTTCAACAAGGTTTAGCTCACATTGTTTACAGTATCAGTGTTTGCGCAGAAAAGGTTTAGGCTTATCGACCACTTACAATTTCCAATTCATGTGTACTTATTCTAAATTTTGTGACTCATTTTCTATATTTCAAATCTTGGTTGTCTAAGTACCATTCACGTGCATAACCATTCTTGATAGAATAATAAAACTGGAGCTTGGAATGGCCTGATCTCGTTTCCATTCTTGATAGAATAATAAAACTGGAGCTTGGAATGGCCTGATCTCGTTTGCTCTAAAGTGCAATCAACTTTCCCTGTCTGGGCATACATACACGTCCTTAAATGTCCAATGAAGTTTGCTGGAGTGGTCAAAGGATCCACCCAGACATTTCGGAATCCAGCCTTTGAAAGGATATTTTCTATTTTAGAGATACCTGAATGTCCGAGTACTTGTAGTTCATCATAAGCTTGAGACAAAAGACAATTAATCGTTACTTTTTGCCTGAAGCCAGTTATTTACGAATCGACACTGTACTTGAATGGATAGTGGATATCTCCCAAGCTCTGCCATGACTGCCACATTGGAAGCTTTTGCATGAACTTTTAAATATATTTAAAGAATTTGAGTTGAACTGTTTCAATTTGGTGCTGGGCATTTCGCGATATCTGGTCACCCCATACTTCACACCCATAGAAGAGTATTGGCTTTAACAATGCGCCAAATAACTTTTTGCAAACACGCAAATAATCCTTCAACACAGATCGGAAAATACTTTGCAGTCGGAAGTACGCTTTCAGTGCTTTAGATCTAAGATTAATAATACCACTTGTGTTACTACCTGACGATGCCAAGATAACACCCAAGTAGTTGTAGGATGATACCGTTGTCAGCTGCTCATTGTTGAAATGTAACTTAGGTATGATATCAAGATTGGAGTTATTAAATTCTTCTGCATTCCGTTGAAAAAGATAGCTGGATCATGGATTTGGCATATAAATTGTCAACAGTTCCGTTTGTACACCCAACAGTCCCATCGCTCACCCGATTTTTTTCAGATTTCATATGTAGCTTTGGTATGATGTTTTTTCTGTAGAAACTTGAGTGTATGACTTGGAATTACTGGATCGTTTTACATAGTTTAGTCCCTTCTTGGACAAGTTGAACTGCAGTGTCATTGACACTTTCATTTTTGACAACTTGAGACAGATGAGCTTTTTAGGCTCACTTAAGCCTCTAATTTTTATCAAAGAATAGCACATCTGCATTCAGTTTAACTGAATCTATTTGGCAAGGGATGTACCGACCTATAATATTATCACAAACTGATGAGTTAGCAGCACAGTTAGGTTGAGTTTCAAAGTGTCTCTGTTCACAGAACGACAGAAGGCGTTGCATGAAATGTGGGTTGCTTTGGCCTAAAAAGTTAGACTGAACATTAAAAAGACTCTGAAACAAACATGCCCCACGAGGCCTTAATTGCTCACCTGAGAAAAGATTTAAGGTCAAAATCTACATGTAAATCTAGTGAATCTAATTTAGCTGGGGTTGGGGTTGGGTAGGATTTCCACAGTGAATTGTATTTTTTGCGAAGAAAACTAGAGCTGGTCCCCAACTGGGAGTGGCTGATTGCCCCCTTCCCTGACCTCAAAATAAGGGTTATTCCTCTTATCATACCAAACCGACATGTCAAGTTTTGATTTGATTGGTCAAGCAGAACTGTAATTAGAGAGTGGAAACCATGAAAATTTGTTTGCTAAAGGTAACAGTGACCTTGAACTTCAGTATAATGACTTCAAAATAGGGTTCTTCCTCTTATCATGCCCTACCCACAGTTCAAGTTTGGCTTCAATGAGCCTAGAAGAATTTTATTTATAGAGCAGAAATCACCTTACAAATTTTCAAATTCAAGATCACTTGTGCCCTTGTCCTTTGGTGTAGTCCCAGTCCAGCCTTGCCCAGTGCCATGGCTATATCCCCCATTTTTTTTTTTTTTCTTTGGGGGGGGGGGGGGGGGGGGGAATTTATTGCCCACCTCCACCCCCAGATGAAACTGAGGCTGGGTGAACAATTTTTTATACCCCTCAAACGAAGTTTAGAGGGCTTATAGGAATCACTTTGTCCGTCCGTCCATCCATCAGTCCATCCATCCAGGCTTAGCAGAGGTACATTGTGGGGTTTACAATTTAGAGTCAGTGGTAGTTGTGGGGTTGGGTTAGTACAGTGGCCACTTGTGGGGTTATTTTTTGCACTGTGAGGTTAATTTTTTGACCTTGTGGGGTTAGGGTTTAACATGGGAAAAACCCCACAAGTAAGAACGTGTAAGAATGACAATCGATCTGTCCATCCATCCATCCACCCATCCGTCCAGGCTTAGCAGAGGTACATTGTGGGGTTTACAATTTAGGCGCTGGTAGTTGTGGGGTTGGGTTAGTACAGTGGCCACTTGTAGGGTTATTTTTTGCACTGTGGGGTTAATCTTTTGACCTTATGGAATTAGGGTTTAACATGGGAAAAACCCCACAAGTAAGAATGTGTAAGAATGTCCATTCGTCTGTCTGCCTGACTGTCTATCCAGCCGTCTGTCGATCTGTCCATCCATCCATCTGCATCGTGTCTGGCTTAGAACTTTTGATGGCCTTCAAGGATATTAATGATACTTGGTATTAATTTATTTATTTATTTGGTTGATTCATTTATTTAAATTATTATTTTTATTTTTATTTTTAATTTTTCATACCTTTCACACAATGTAGAGGTTCAGAAGGTAAAACACACAATTTCTACGTGGTGTAAAATATTTTCCGTCATAAACCTCTGTCGGAGGATATTCGTTCCAACTGATAACATTTGTGAGGCATCATGATCTTTGGCGTTATTTTTTCATTTATTTCTTTAGTCTCAATATATTTTATCAAACCATTTTTTCCTATTATTTTCACATACTTCTGAAGCCAGTAAAGCAAACCGCTCCCGATTGGTTTTACTTAAATCAAAGCCAACCAATAGGGCTTCATGGGGTCAGTAAAGCAAACCACTCACTGACTGATTAAAATTCAATGGAAGCCAATCAATAGGGCTTCATCTAATTTGTTTGGACGACACAAACTGAGTTGTGAAAAACAAACTTGGGACATCTCAGATTGAAAAGAATTAATTAGATGAGTGACATTTGTCAGCTTGTTACCGAGTTTAATTATGTACTGAGCTGTGAAAAACACCCCCAGCCCACATATGGATATATACCATGCATGCCCTCCCAAAGTTGGAATCATTTTCCTCAAAGTCTCTTTGAAAAAGCCAAACCAAGCGAAACGCGTCGAGACAGACGGATTATTTTCTACCTTTGCTGAAGACTGCAACCAATCCAGGTATCTTCTTTAATAGGTAATATCTAATTTTCCAATTTTATTTATTTCATCACTTTTATATTTTATTTATACTTAATTCAACTACTCTCTTTAACAATGGCAAGAAAAGGGCAGAGGCATCAGAGGCAGAGAGTTGCCCAGTCCGGAACTGGCCAGGAACAATCGTTCCAGGCTTATTCTAGGCTGGTCAAGGCTTTGTTTCAGGTGCTTCAATGTTTGCACCACATTGGGCTATTAGAGCACCATTTGGCAAATCGGGATTTCCCGAAACAGCTGGAGAAGAAAGTAGATGAGTTAGGTGGCTTTCTAAAGCCAGCTCTTCCCATCCCACACATTTTTTCTGTTTTTCGACAGATTAGTGTGGGATGGGCCAATCAAACATTAAATGCTTTAGTTGAGCATTATAAGGTAAATTTAAACCAGTTGAAGTCTAAGATAACTTTGGCTATGCAACCACCTCCTGGACTCGAAAAAATAGACTTCAACTGCGCTTCGGCACGTGCCTTGATCTGGGCTAAAAAGAACATTAAAAATAAGTTGACAGATAAGACGATTTCGGCCTATGAGTCTTACATTTCGGAACTTCGCCCAGCGTCTGGAGTAAGGAACAATACGGGAGGGAGCAAGCAAACTCCGGCCCGTGTTGTCCCTCTACCCCAAAGCGAAAAGCAAAATAAGAAAAGATCAAGGCAAAGCACTTCTCCCTCTTCTTTTCCTTCTACTTCTTCTTTCTCTCAGAGTAAGCGCCTCAATTTGCAAACATCTCCGGTCCATATTGTGACTGAAGATGCTCGCAAATTGAGTAACGCTGTCTCGCCTCGTCTTGCTCCTCTACCTCCTACTCCTCCTCAGCCTTTCTTCTCTGGTTCTCCTAGTGCTCTCACTTGAACTCCTCCTCCTCCTTCTGTTTCTTCTCCTGCTTCTGTTTCCTCTCCTGCTTCTGTTTCTTCTCCCCCTTCTCCTGCCTCTAGTGTGGTTCAACCAGGTATATCATACTCAGAGAAAGTCAAATCACCGAGCCGCAACTCGGGCTGCTCATTTGATTCTAAATTCTCCCAGTTTCGGCATAAAAGCGGAGTTAATTTTGACAAAAGGAATTGGCGCCTCCCCGATGTTTGTAAAAACATCCTTATGATTGGAATTTCAAATTTAGGACTCATTGATCGAAATCCCCATCCGGACATCCAGGTGGAGTGTTACCCCGGCGCCAAATTCAATCATCTGCGCTCTATGTTTAAAGGGCACAGGGGCCAGTCCAGTCCCCAAAAAATATTATTAAATATTGGCATGAATTCTCGAAATGATAATTCTGATCTCGTAGTTAAGCAGTTGCGGAATATGCTTAGCGATATCAGGGTCAAGTTTAGATCAGCAAAAATTTATTTCGCTGAACTAAACTTTTCGCAAAAACTCCCTCAGGCTGAGAGGAGAACCCTGAGCATCATCAACGAAACCATTCGGAAAGTGAAGGACGTTAACGTGATACCAAAAATTGATGACGCGAAGTTTGATGTTGCTCAGGATTTAATCCATTGGACCACGAGAACCGCCAATATTATGTACGATCACTGGTTGAACCACCTAAATTTAAACTAAGTAAAGGCAAAGGTAACAGCCGCCTAACAGATGTGGGATTAGGAACTAATGTGGTTAACCTGTCTGGCACCAATGACCTAACAACCCAAGAGAAATCTCTTTTAGATCGCGGTTTAACTTTTGTACCAACACCAAAGCCTAAAACTGATAACCAAACAAATTTACCATCATACAACTGTAATTTTCTTAGGCAAATGAAATTAGCCGACCGCTGTAGAAACTCCAGCGGTCGGAAACTTCCTTTTACAGAATCATCTGGTTGGTCACCTCCAGATAGTGAAGTAGGTCCCGAAATTATTGAGGCTAGCAAACGAATCATCAAAAAGGTGTTCAGCATGAACATACTCTCCGATAAAGACAATTTAACAGCAGGTGAACGGAGAGCCCTCACGAAACTTCAAAAAAATAAGAAATTAGTAATTAAACCAGCCGACAAAGGTGGGTCGGTGGTTGTTCTATCTCGGGATAATTATATAAAGGAAGCCATGAGACAACTCAGCAATATTAAACATTATAAGAAAATAGATTCACTTATTTGGCCTAGTAATATCGAAAAATTTAATAAGATCTTAAAATTTCTCCTCGACGAAGGTCACATTACCAAAAAACAATTGAAATATTTAACAGCTAAGCTCAGTGCTCAAACAAGACAATTTTATATCCTACCAAAGATCCACAAGGACCGTTCTTCATGGACGGATGACTTAACTCCACCCGGGGGGCCAATTGTATCAGATTGTAATTCGGAATCTTATGCGATCTCGGAATTAATTGATTATCATCTGAAACCTATAGCAAATAGACATCCGAGCTATCTAAAAAATACACAGGATTTCCTGTCAAAAATTTCGAAATTGAAAATATCGAAAAATGCAATTCTGGCTACTTTGGATATCGACAGTATGTATACGAACATTGATATTGATAAAGGTGTTAAATCAGTTGAAAATGCATTTGAAAAATATCCGGATGCGAAACGCCCGGATGAACAAATTTTGGATCTTTTAGAGCTGAGCTTAAAAGGTAATGACTTTCAATTCAATGGAGAATATTTTCTACAAATAATGGGTTGTCCTATGGGTAAAAGATTCAGTCCTAATTTTGCAAGCATTTATGTAGCGGAATGGGAGGAAAATGCCTTAAGCAAATGTGCAAAGCAGCCTCTCGTATATCACAGGTATTTAGATGACATTTTTATTATTTGGGAACATTCAAAAGAAGAATTTGATGGATTTTTAGAAATTTTGAACAATCACGATCCAAATATTAAATTGAAAGCTACTATCAGTGAAAATTCTGTTGATTTTCTCGATGTGACCGTGTATAAAGGCAAGCAATTTCAGGCGTCCGGTCATTTAGATTATAAAGTATATTTTAAACCAACTGATTCACATCAATTGTTGCACACAAAATCATTTCATCCTCAACATACATTTAAAGGTATAATCAAATCACCGCTCATTCGTTTCCACCGCAATTCAAGTGATAAGGTAAATTTCAATGAGGCTTGTTCTACTCTATATGGCGCCCTCAGATCGAGAGGGTACTCGCTGCACCTTTTGCGTAGCCTGAAATCCCAAACCCTGAAAAAGCTCGAAAGGCCAGCTGAAACTACCGATTTCGAACCACTGAAGATTGAACACAACCGACCGTTGCAAAATAGTAGTGGTGCGGTATTTAATTGCAAAAAGCCTCGTTGTAGACTGCATACATTTATGCCTGATCAGAAAGAGGAATTTTCCTCCGAACAAACGAAAAATCATTATCAGATCCGTAACCCCCTCCATTGTGATTCACCAAACATTATTTACCTTATCACTTGTAAGCGATGTCGGAAACAGTATGTTGGTCAAAGTCAAAATTCTTTCCGAGAACGTGCTACTAGACACAAACAGGATATAAAACATAATGCTGATGCCCCAGTAGCACAACATTTTAACCTTCCTGGCCATTCTTTGGACGATTTCGAAATCCACCCAATTGAACAACCTTCAATTAAAGACACACTAGAAGAAACGGATGAATTTAGAAAAAAACGTGAAGCTTTTTGGATCAATACGCTTCAAACCCTCTGGCCATTTGGTATGAATATATCAGGGGGCGAATGCTAAAGGATGTCCATCATTCCTTTCACTTTAACGTACAACAGAATGAATATCGAAATAGCAAAAATGTTAAAATATGAATTCAATTTTACCAATGCTAAATTAAATGAACCTTTGAATCTTCGACCTGTCATCGCCTATAAGAAAAACAAAAGCTTGCGTAACATCCTTGTAAGGACTAAATTAGAGCCCATCAACGAATAACATCAATTATTGTCAGTCAGTTTAACCAGTTCCTAAGCTCATCACTTAGTTTAAATCAATTTTGTGTAATTTTTTGTCATGTTTGAAACCCATCAGGGTTCAGTAAATGAAAACAATTTTTCGGCGGCATATTAAAAGAAAAAAACGTTTCAGTATGAAATGTCTGTGCCAGTGCGATTTTTTAACCTCAACACACACACACACACACACACACACACACACACACACACACACACACACACACACACACACACACACACACACACACACACACAGTCTTGTCTACCCTACATACCGAGGTACCCCATTGTTTGTCCTTTGTGTGGACTAACGGTTTCTACATTGTTTTGCCGGTACAGTTCTGGGAAAACAACCGAGGTAAATGGTTTCTTTTGTCTTTTGTACCTCGGTAGGGCGAAACACGCAAAGTCTTTTGTCTAGTTACCTCGTCAAGTTGGTAAGACAAACCCACACACACACACACACACACACACACACACACACACACCTGCATCCTTGCCCCCACACTCTTATGTGGGGGGGGGGGGGGGTATTTTTCCAGGCATTGTCAGGTGAGTTGTGTGATTACATATGGTCCCTGTTGGAGAAAATCTTGGATAAAAGGTGTCCAAGGGCACATGCCACATCAATTTTTTGACAGTTGAAAAGCCACAGGACTTTATCATGATTACTGAGATGGGTGTAAGCTGCATATTGTTTGCATGCTGTCTTGGCAAGTTCCTGGCAAACCTCTTTGTGCTTAGAGCAGACAAAGAGAGCATGCATTTCGTCTTCAACAAGGTTTAGCTCACATTGTTTACAGTATCAGTGTTTGCGCAGAAAAGGTTTAGGCTTATCGACCACTTACAATTTCCAATTCATGTGTACTTATTCTAAATTTTGTGACTCATTTTCTATATTTCAAATCTTGGTTGTCTAAGTACCATTCACGTGCATAACCATTCTTGATAGAATAATAAAACTGGAGCTTGGAATGGCCTGATCTCGTTTCCATTCTTGATAGAATAATAAAACTGGAGCTTGGAATGGCCTGATCTCGTTTGCTCTAAAGTGCAATCAACTTTCCCTGTCTGTGCATACATACACATCCTTAAATGTCCAATGAAGTTTGCTGGAGTGGTCAAAGGATCCACCCAGACATTTCGGAATCCAGCCTTTGAAAGGATATTTTCTATTTTAGAGATACCTGAATGTCCGAGTACTTGTAGTTCATCATAAGCTTGAGACAAAAGAAGATTATCGTTACTTTTTGCCTGAAGCCAGTTATTTACGAATCGACACTGTACTTGAATGGATAGTGGATATCTCCCAAGCTCTGCCATGACTGCCACATTGGAAGCTTTTGCATGAACTTTTAAATATATTTACAGAATTTGAGTTGAACTGTTTCAATTTGGTGCTGGGCATTTCGCGATATCTGGTCACCCCATACTTCACACCCATAGAAGAGTATTGCCTTTAACAATGCGGGGGGGGGGGGGAAATGGGGGGGGGGGGGGGGCTGCAGCCCCCCCCCCAATAATTTGCTCATATTTCGTCGTTAGTTTATCCATGATGGGAGCAACCAATGTAATTTGAATAAAACTGGACATTACATTATAGAACTCCGATTAGAACAGTGGCATAGGAACCGGTTGGGGTGGGGTGGGGGGGGGGTGGGGGGGGTAAGGGAGATATTCCCCCACCCCCCACAAATTTGTCAAAAGTACCGTAGGCCTTACTGGGCTGGGTTGGTGGTTTCTCCACACCGGATGCCCACTGGTTACCAAATTCCGACATTACTGTTAATGATTACTGGATTGAGTGGGTTCCATGTGGGCTTTCTTCCACCAATAAAACTGACAGTCGTGTTTTCGCCTAATTGTGGAAAGCGATGTTAAACCCCAACCAACCACAGGGTAATTCATTGCATGTTCACTATTCCTGTCATTCTGCTCGGAAATCACGCTGAATTGATCAGAGAGCTGACGTATTTCCTTATTGACGATGTATTTGCTCAGAATCACTCAGAATGCATATTTGTACATCTTAAATTAAAAAAATTTCCCGGGGGAGGTCCCCGGACACCCACCAACGAGACGGGGAGGTACCCCCTCTCGTGCTCACCCCCACTGGCCTTTTCGCGGTTCGGATGACGCTTCGCGTCATAGGAATATACGATTTATTTGCTCAGAATCAACCAGAATGCAGGTTTTTACATCTTAAATTCGAAAATTTTCCCGGGGGAGGCCCCCGGACCCCCACCAACCAGACGGAGGATATCCCCTCACGTGTCCACCCCCACTCGCCGCTCGGATGACACGTCGCGTCATGGGAATATACGTCCTACCCCCCCCCCCCCCCCCCCCCCCCCCCAATAAAATTAGCTTACTACGCCCCTGGATTAGAATTATGAACGTATCACTGAATGTATAACATGCACCTGCATATGTTGATGTGCAAACGTTTTGAGCAATTCCTTTGGCAGCTCCGAAGACCACGACAACCGTTGGCGTGCGTAATGATAAAACTAATGAATCCACCATAAGGCCTGACTGTTTTTTAGCATGACGGAATACGGCCACGGCCTGCAGGTGAGCCCGGTGTGAGAACCATCCCCAAATGTTATGGGGTTCTATTGGGATTTTTGAAACATTTTGTTAAAAAAACAACTTTTGCCGTTTAAAAAAATCAAGAGGTTTTTGCTTCAAAAGCTACCAGAATGCTTCCTTTGATTGTCCTTTTCAAAAAATTTTCTGGGGGAGTACCCCCTCCTCCCCTCCCCCCTCAAAAAGCTCGGGCCTTCAGCACTCGAGCCAGATGCCTTCGGTATCTGGATACCCCATACCCATTTAGTATCGGCTAGTTCACCCAAATTAGCAATATCAGCCCCCCCAATATAAATTTCATTCCGACGGGCCTGAGTAAGAATGTGTAAGAATGTCCATTCGTCTGTCTGCCTGACTGTCTATCCAGCCGTCTGTCGATCTGTCCATCCATCCATCTGCATCGTGTCTGGCTCAGAACTTTTGATGGCCTTCAAGGATATTAATGATACTTGGTATTAATGTTGCCCACCACCAGAGGGTGTGTCATGAATAAGGTTAGAATGCCTGTCTACAAGGGCAAGGTCACTGACTAAGTTCAAGTTCACATTCCCCGAAATCAAACTTGAACAAGTCGTGTCCGGCTCAGAACTTTCGATGGCCTTGAAGGATATTAATGATACTTGTATTAATGTTGCCCACCACCAGAAAGTCTATCGCGAATAAGGTTGGAATGCCTGTCTAAAGGGTCAAGGTCACAGACTTAGTACAAGTTCACCCACATCCAAATCCAGCTATAACAAGTCGTGTCCGGCTCTGAACTTCTGATGGCCTTGAAGAATATTAATGATACTTGGTATTAATGTTGCCTGCCACTAGAGGGTGTGTCAAGAATGAGCTTGGAATGTCTGCCACCAAAGCTAAGATAAACTTATTTTAACTTCACATAACCATATCCAAATATACAAAGTCATGTCTGCCTCAGAACTATTTATAGACTAAAGGATATTAGTGATACTTGGTATTATTGCCCATTATCAGAGAGTGTGTTGTGGGGGTATTCTTTGTCCCAAGTTGGGACAGGCCACATCCACTTTATTTTTGCATAAAATCCTTCAATGTTTTAAAGCCAAAAAAAATGTTGAAAACTCCCCAATGCACCCTTCTCTCTTCTCTGTCCTATCCCCAAGGCCTCAAGTGGCACATTTGAACAATCATTAACCTGTCTGTCCACATTTACATCCATTTAAAGATGACCTTAATTAGGGCCCCACAGACTTTTATGATTCGATCACTTTGAAACTTGGTATGCTTGTTTGGGGTGACCTTTAGATGGGAGTTGATTTTCTTCCATTTTTGTCAAAAATGTTGCCGTTGAACTTAGGCATCAATATTTCCTCTGACACACCCTACAGGGCACATTTATGATCAGATTGCTTTTAAACCTGGTATGCTTGTTTGGGATGACCTTTAGATGGGAGCTAGTGATTTTCTTCCATTTCCATCAAAAAATGTTGCCCTTAGCAATGAATTTGAACTTAGTTTAGTCAGGCATCAATAAATTCCTTTGGCATGAACTACAGGGCACATTTATGATCAGATCACTTTGAAACTTGGTATGCTTGTTTGGGGTGACCTTTAGATGGGAGCTATTGATTTTCATCCTTTTCCATCAAAAAAGGTCATTGGCAACAGCCTTTGAACTTTATTAGGCATCAATATATTCCTTTAGCACACCATACAGAGCACAATTTTGATTGGATCACTTTGAAACTTGGTATGCTTGTTTGGGGTGACCTTTGACCTAAGTTTAGTCAGGCATCAATGTATTCCTTTAGCATGCCATACAGGGCACATTTACAATCTGATAGCTTTGAAACTTGGTATGCTTGTTTAGGGTGACCTCCAGATGGGAGCAAAGTTTGTCAAAAAATGTTGCCAATGGCAATGACCTTTGATGGACTTAGTGCAGTTATGCATCAATATTTTCCTTTGGCACACCCTTCAGGGCACATTTATGGACAGGTCACTTTGAAACCTGTATTGCTTGTTAGGGGTGACCTCTAGATGGGAGCTATCTATTTTTTTCCATTTCTGTCAAAAAACATTGCCATTGGCAGTGATCTTTGAACTTAGTTCAGTTATGCATCAATATATTCCTTTGGCATGCCCTACAGAGGATATTTATTTTGAAACTTGGTATGTGTGTTTGGGGTGTCCTCTAGATGGGAGCTATCGATTTTTTTCCATTTCTGTCAAAAAGCATTGCCATTAGCATCGACCTTTGAAGTTAGTGCAGTTGTGTATCAATATATTTTTTGGTACGCTGCGTAGAGCACATTTATGATCAGATCTTTTTAAAACTTGGTAGGATTGTTTGGGATGACCTCTTTATGCGAGCTATCAATTTTCTTCCATTTTCATCAAAAACCTTGCCGTTAGTATTGACCTTTGAACTTAGTGAATTTGTACATCAGTATATTCCTTTCACAGGTTGCATTTATGATCAGGTTGTTTTGAAACTTGGTATGCTTATTTGGGGTGACCTCTAGATGGAAGCTGTTGATTTTCTTCCATTTTTGTCAAACTTAGTGCATCAGCATTTTCCTTTGGCACACACTACAAGGTACATTCATGAATGGATTGCTTTGAAACTTGGTATGTTTTTTGGATTGACCTCCAAATGGGAGCTTCTTACATTCCCATCAAAAAAGTTGCCATTAGCAATGACCTTCAACTTTGCCCTTTTGTGCGTTGACAATTTCCTTTGGTACACTGCACAGGTTTCATTTATGATCCGATTGCTTGGAAACTTGTGTGCTGGCTTGGAGCAACCTTTTGATGCGAGCTATTGATATTCTTTCATTTCCGTTGAGAAAAATTGCTGTTAGCAATGATCTTTGAACTTTGCTGTTTTTTTGCATCAACATTTTTATTTGGCACACTCTGCAGGGTGCATTTATGAATGGATTGGTTTTGAAACTTGGTATGCTTATTTTGGGTGACTTCTAAATGAGAGCCATAGATTTTCTTCCATTTCCATCAAAAAATGTTGCCCTTAGTGACGACATTCAACTGTGCCATTTTGTCTGTCGACAATTTTCTTTGGAACACTGCACAGTTCATGTTTATGATTCAATTGCTTTGAAACACGGGGTGCTTGTTTGGATCAACCTTTAGATGTGAGCTTTGATTTTCTTTCATTTCTCCCAAAAGACATTGCCAAATGTTGCCGTTAGCAATGACCTTTGAATTCATTGCATTTGTTCATCAACATTTTCCTTTGGCAAGCCCTGCAGGGTGAATTTATGAATGGATCATTTTGAAACTTGTTATGTATGTTTGGGATAACTTTTAGATGTGAACTATTGATTTTCTTCCATTACCATCAAAAAACATTGCCATCAGCAATGACCTTTAAAATCAGTTCATTTGTGCATCAACATATTCCTTTGGCATGCCCTAGAGGGCATATTTAAGAATAGATTGCTATGAAACATGGTTCATGTTTATCCAAAAAACGTTGCTGTATCTTTATTACTTCATACATTTGTGCATCAACATATTCATTTGGCACATTTATGAATAGATTGCTTTGAAACTTGGTATGCATGTTTGGGGTGACCTCTAGATGGGAGCTATTGATTTTCTTTCATTTCCATCAAAAAATGTTGTCATTAGCACCAACCTTTGAACGTAGTGCATTTGTGCAGCAGCTTATCCCTTTTGCACTCCCTGCAGGGCATATTTATGAAATTCCATCAAAAAAAGAAGAAAAAATATTGCCACAACCTTCAAATTCAGTACATTTGTGCATTAACATCTTCCTTTGGCACGCCTCATAGGGCACATTCATTATCAGGTTGTTTTGAAACTTGGTATAACCAAGATTAGAGCTATCAATTTTCTTTTCAGTTCCATCAAAAACTCCTGTCACCAACATCCTTTGAATTTAGTGCATTTGTGCATCAACATTCTTCTTTGACATGGCCCACAGGGCACATTTATCATAGGATTGGTTGTTTAAATTGGTGTGCTCATTAGGCGAGAACTCTATATAAGAGCTATCAATTAGCTATCAATCAGCATTAATTTCTGTGAAAAAAGTTGCTGTTTACAATGACCTTTAAACTTACTGCATTTGTGTATCAGCATTCTTCCTTTAGGCAGCCCTACAGTTTACATTTAAAAATGCATGGATTGCTCTGACGTTATGCACACACACTGCTGTTATGGTGAAGTTTCACCAAATAACATTGGATCCAATGATCTTCAATTTTGCCATTTCACTTTTTACTTACCAAGTTCAAGTTTGTCAAATTGAGCTACAGTGTCATTGACACTTTCATTTGTATGTAGCTTCCTGATGGGTACCTCCACATCAAGTTTTAAGTCGAGGGAGAGATTGCCTGGCCAGAACTTGCACAGGGTTCTGCATAATACAGGTTGGGATTGATAGTGAGCTTGGGCTGGTCCTTTTTGGCAGAGTTATGGCCCTTTTCTAACTTAGACATGTTGATATTGGTTTCTGGATGATAACTTTAGTTTGAGTGAAAAAAATGAAACAAAATTTTATACATAGGTTTATAACCATATAATACAGGTTGGAATCGACAGTGGGCTTGGTCCGATATTTTTTGCAGAGTTATGGCGCTTTTTCCGACTTAGAAAACATGTTGATATTGGTTTCCGGACGATAACTTTAGTTTGAGTGAACGAATTGAAACAAAATTATATACGTAGGTTTATAACCACATAATACAGGTTGGGATTGACCCTTTTCTGACCTAGAAGACATGTTGATATTGGTTTCCCGATGGTATCCAATTTCAATATAGCATACTTTAGACAATATTCCAGACAGGTTTGATCTTCAGTGTAATTTTTATCTGAGTTATGGCCCCTTTTTTGCACTTTGTTAACCAACAATTTATTGCCCATGTTAGCTCAAGCTGAGGCATTGCTGAAACTTCCAGTCTGCCAGCGTACATATGTATGTACATCCACAATTTCATTTGTCACACCGCACAGGTCACATTTAAGATTGGATCGCTTTGAAACTTGGTATGTTTGTTTGGGGTGACCTCCAGGTGGGAGCTATCGATTTTCTTTTTCCTTCAATGATGCTGTTGGCAATAACTTTTGAACTTAGTGCATTTGTGCATCAGTGTATTCCTTTGGTACACTGTACAGGGCAAATTTATGACTGGATTGGTATGCTTGTTTGGGGTGGTCTTTAGATGGGAGCTATCGATTTTCTTTCATTTCTGTAGAGAAATGTTGCTGTTAGCAATGACATTCAACTTATCCATTTTGTATGTCAACAGTTTCCTTTGGCTCAGTGCACAGGTCGCATTTATCATCAGATCACTATGAAACTTGGTATGTATATTCAGGGTGACCTCTAGATGGGAGCTATTGATTTTCTTTCATTTCCAGCAAAAAACGTTGCCATTAGCAACGACCTTTGTACTTTGTAGATTTGTGCATCAATGTTTCCTTTGGCACACCCTGCATGGTGTACTCATGAATGGATTGTTTTGGATGTTCTAGATGGGAGCTATTGATTTTCTTTCATTTCCATTGAGAAACTTTGCTGTTACCTGGACTTTTGAACTTTGTGGATTTGTGCATCAACATTTTCCTTTAGCATGCCCGGCATGGTGCACTCATGAATGGATCACTTTGAAACTAAGTATGCCTTTTTGGGCTAACCTCTAGATGGAAGCTTTTGATTTTATTCCATTTCCATCGAGAAAGGTTGCCGTTAGCAATGACATTCAACTTGTCTGTTTGGAGGTTGACAATTTCCTATGGCACACTGCACAGGTTGCATTTATCATCGATTCACTTTGTAACTTGGTATGCTTATTCGGGGTGACCTCTAGATGGGAGCTATCAATTTTCTTTCATTTTCGTCAAAAAAGTTGCTGTTAGCAACTACCTTTCAATTTAGTGCATTTGTACATCAACATTCTTCTTTGACATGGTCTACAGGGCGCATTCATCATAGGATTGTTTTAGAAGTTGGTGTGCTCATTAGGCAAGATCTCTAGATAAGAGCTATCAATTAGCATTCATTTCTGTGAAAAAACAGTTGCTGTTTACAACAACCTTAAAACTTACTGCATTTGTGTATCAACATTCTTCCTTCACAGGAGCCCAAATTTTAATTTGGTGCAATATGAGGAATATTCTTTAAAAATCTTTACACAAACTCCCAATCAGAATCTTTTGATATATGGTTTGCACATTTGTAAGTTTGTAAAAATCAAGTCACTGGTTTAATATTTGAGCACTTTAACTTAGTCCAATACGAGGTATAATATTTGAAATTCTGCTCCTTCAAGTCCATTTGTAAGAATCCTGATTTGTTGGTGTGGAGGGGGTGGGGGTCCTTAGTCAATCCAAGTTTATTCAAATAAGTCCCTTGGTAGATATGGCTCCCTGTTTTCAATTATTGGAAATCGGGCCATTATTTGTGTGGTCTTTGTAGTGCTTACTGGCCATAGTTGCTAATTAAATCCTGTGGGCTCCCTATTTTCAATTATTAGAAATCTGGCCATTATTTGTGTGGTAGCATCTCAGTACCAGAAAAATACCATCTTACGGGACAACATAGTATGAATAGTTACATATGACTTAATTCCTCTGTAGTGCTTACTGGCCATAGTTGCAAATTAAATCCTTCTGTAAACAGCTTTGTCAGGTGATTCCATCAGACCCCATGGAGCCTCTTGTTTATGTTCATGGGCGAAGTTTTCGCTTAACTTGACTAAGTCAAGGTAAGATATTACTATCACGCGTGTGGAAGTCTGTAAGTCTGTTCACATTTTCCTTAGCACAGGCTATACCCCATAGTTCTTGTCCAGTCATCACTAAATTTCATCTAGGTCATGTGCCTCTGAGGCCATCATGGTTGACCGATCACGACCAAAATAGAACATTCTCATCTAGACATCATACTGAGTCATCCTATCAGTTTATAATGAAGATAAATTTTGGTCACAATCGGTCAACCTTGACATCTGCACAGGTTCGAAACCTGAAAACCTTAAACATAGTCTACAGGTCGTATGTATGAAGGGATTTTATTGTAATTTGGTAGGATGACTCTGTATAATGTTTAGATGAGAACGTCCTATTTTGGTTGGGTTTGGTCAACCGTGTCGACCACTGGGGCACGTAACCTAGATTCCTTTAGCACAGTCTGCAGGTTGCATTTATGAAGGGATTTCATTCTTTAGTACAGTCAACACCTCAAATTATTCTTGTTGAAAACATAGCATGTAGGGTACTGAACTTAACATATTCTCAGTTATCACAATTATTGTTTTATTTTATAATCCTTTCATAAACATTGAACATTATCCTTTTCATCAAACATTACACACAGTCAAATTAAGCTGCACTTTCATTATTGAATGGTGACAGAAAATTGAATAATGTTTATACCACCCATGTGGAAGGGATATGCATGGGGAGTTTAACCGAATTAGTCTGCAAGTGTGTTCCTTTGTTTGTTTAAAATGGAAGACATTCATACCATCTTGAGATATGCCACCACTCCAGTGAGCAGCATATTTTAGTAGGAGCCCTCTGGAATGCTTTGCGTTATTCCCCTGACCCTCTCGGGATGTTATGTTTTCACCATGTCCATCCGTCTGCCATGCAGCATCTGTCCATTAACTTTTGGTGTCCGTCCAACTAAAGAACTGCTTATTTGATCAAATTATGATTTTAGGGGTTACTTGTGGATGACTAGATAATGCTTCCTTTCGATTTTGGTCCAGCTAGCCAATTCAATATGGCCACCATGGCAGCCATATTGAATTTGGTTTCAACCCAATAACTAATGAATGCAGACTCGAATCATTTTTAGCCCGACTGTTTACAGTGAGGGCTATAGTAATGACTTTTGTCCATCCGTCCATCCATCTGTCCGTCTGTCTGTCCGTCTGTTAACATTTAGAGTTTTGGTTAAAGTTTGTGGTTAAAGTTTTTTACTGAAGGTTCAAGTGGGTTTTTTCTTTTCCTGTTTAGTTGACATTTGGAGTTGTGGTTAAAGTTTGTGGTTAAAGTTTTTTTATTCAACCTTCAAGTACAGACTATATCCTGTAGTTCTTGTCTGATCATCATGAAATTTCATATGCAGGTTTTAGGTCATGTCTACATGAGAACGTCCCCTTTTGGTCGTGATGGGTCAACCGGTATGGCTGCCCAAGCCCAAAACCCGAAAACCATTAGCACAGTCTACAGGTCGTATTTATGAAGGGATTTCATTGCAACTTCATAGAATGCCTCTGTATAATGCCTAGATGAGAACGTCCCCATTTGGGCATGATCTGTCAACCGTGATGGCTGCCCAAGCCCGAAACCCAAAAATTTTTAGCACAGTCTGCAGGTCATGTTTAATATGGACGGATTTCATTGTAACTTGATACGATGACTCCGTATGATGTCTACATGATAATTTCCCCATTTGGGCGTGATCTATCAACCATCACGACTGGCCAAGCCCAAAACCTGAAAACCTTTAGCACAGTCTACAGGTCATATTTATGGAGGGATTTCATTCTAACTTCATAGGTTGACTTCATATAATGTCTACATGAGAAAGTCCCCTGTTGGACGTGATTGGGCATCTGTGTTGGCTACAGGTGCCCAAAAACCTTCAGCACAGTCTACAGGTCATATTTATGAAGGGATTTCATTGTAACTTCGTAGGATCAATCCACATGCTGCCCAGATGAGAATGTGCCCTTTTGGTTCCGATCATTCAACCATGATGGCTGCCCAAACCCGAAGCCCAAAAACCTTTAGCACAGTCTACACGTCATATTTATGGAGGGATTTCATTGTAACTTGATAGGTTGACTTCATATAATGTCTAGATGAGAACATCCCCTTTTGGGCAACTGTGACGGCAACAGGGGCCTGAAGCCCGAAAACCTTTAGCACAGTCTACAGGTCATATTTATGGAGGGATTTCATTGTAACTTGATAGGTTGACTTCATATAATGTCTAGATGAGAATGACCCCTTTTGGGCAACTGTGACGGCAACAGAGGCCCCGAAGCCCGAAAACCTTTAGAATATTCCACAGGTCATAATTATGAAGGGATTTCATTGTAGCTTGATAGGATGACTCCAAGATTGTGGTTAAAAACCCACACAAACACCACCACCCCCTACCCCCACACCCCCCAATTAGGCTTTTTTTTCTTCTTTTCTCCAATATGCATTTTGAACTATTTACAGTCACTACATGCGGAACCTTTTTTTAAACTTATGTACCTTCCCCCCCCCCCCCCCCCCCCCCTTGCCGGGGGCCAATTAGTCACTTTTTTTCTTTCGTCAAAATGCTTCTTTACAGTTTTGGTTAAAAACCCAGACAAACACCACCCCACCCCCCACCACCCCACCCCCCCCCCCACCCCCTGCCCCCCAATTAGGCATATTTTTTTTTAATTATTTCCTCCAATATGCATTTTGAACTATTTACAGTCACTACATGCAGAATCTTTTTTTTCTTTTTGTCAAAAATGCTTTTTTACAGTTTTGGTTAAAGTTTGTGCTTAAAAATCCAGACAGAAATTACCCCCCCCCCCCCCCCCCCCCCCAAGGCAACAGAGGCTCCGAAGCCCGAAAACCTTTAGAATATTCCACAGGTCACAATTATGAAGGGATTTCATTGTAGCTTGATGGGATGACTCCAAGTTTGTGGTTAAAAACCCAGACAAACACCACCACCCCCTACCCCCCACACCCCCCAATTAGGCATTTTTTTTTTTCTTTCCTCGAATATCCATTTTGAACTATTTTCAGTCACTACATGCAGAACCTTTTTTTAAACTCACGTAACCGCCCCCCCCCCCCCCCCCCCCCTGCCTGACTTTTGTCCGTCCATCTGTCGGTCCATCCATCTGTCTGTAAACAATTGGTTTCCGACTGATAACTCCAGTTTGGATTATTTGATTTCAACTAAAGTTGATATGTGTATTTTCCAGCTAGTAATACAGGCCAGGTTTCAATATAGGTTCCACAACTCCCCCCCTGCACCCCCCCCCACACACACACACACACACACACACACACACACACACACACACACACACAGAGTCTTGTCTACCCTACATACCGAGGTACCCCATTGTTTGTCCTTTGTGTGGACTAACGGTTTCTACCTCGTTTTGTGGGTACAGTTCTGGGAAAACAACCGAGGTAAAGGGTTTCTTTTGTCTTTTATACCTCGGTAAGGCAAAACACGCAAACTCTTTTGTCTAGTTACCTCATCAAGTTGGTAAGACAAACCCACACACACACACACACACACACACAGTCTTGTCTACCCTACATACCGAGGTACCCCATTGTTTGTCCTTTGTGTGGACTAACGGTTTCTACCTCGTTTTGCCGGTACAGTTCTGGGAAAACAACCGAGGTAAAGGATTTCTTTTGTCTTTTGTACCTCGGTAAGGCGAAACACACAAACTCTTTTGTCTAGTTACCTCATCAAGTTGGTAAGACAAACCCACACACACACACACACACACACACACAGAGTCTTGTCTACCCTACATACCGAGGTACCCCATTGTTTGTCCTTTGTGTGGACTAACGGTTTCTACCTGATTTTGCCGGTACAGTTCTGGAAAAACAGACGAGGTAAAGGGTTTCTTTTGTCTTTTGTACCTCGGTAAGGCAAAACATGCAAACTCTTTTGTCTAGCCAGCGCGTTCCACACTTTCATGCTGCTGCCGAAAGGAAGATGAACCAAGTAATCATGAGGACTTCATCTAAAAAGCTAGATTCCAGCCATCGTTTTTGACGGTGTGCAATGGTCTAGTGGTTTAGACGCTGGACTCCTGATTGCCAGGCGGTGTTGCCGAGGGTTTGAATCCCGGCGGGGGATCAGAAACCAACATTCAAAATTCCTCTAAAACATGATTGTGTCATTTGAAAAAACACACACAAGCCCGTGCCAGTCTTCGTCTGAGGCCATCCACAGCACTTTCGTCGTACTGTAGCCAGCGCGTTCCACACTTTCATGCTGCTGCCGAAAGGAAGATGAACCAAGTAATCATGAGGACTTCATCTAAAAAGCTAGATTCCAGCCATCGTTTTTGACGGTGTGCAATGGTCTAGTGGTTTAGACGCTGGACTCCTGATTGCCAGGCGGTGTTGCCGAGGGTTCGAATCCCGGCGGGGGATCAGAAACCAACATTCAAAATTCCTCTAAAACATGATTGTGTCATTTGAAAAAACACACACAAGCCCGTGCCAGTCTTCGTCTGAGGCCATCCACAGCACTTTCGTCGTACTGTAGCCAGCGCGTTCCACACTTTCATGCTGCTGCCGAAAGGAAGATGAACCAAGTAATCATGAGGACTTCATCTAAAAAGCTAGATTCCAGCCATCGTTTTTGACGGTGTGCAATGGTCTAGTGGTTTAGACGCTGGACTCCTGATTGCCAGGCGGTGTTGCCGAGGGTTCGAATCCTGGCGGGGGATCAGAAACCAACATTCAAAATTCCTCTAAAACATGATTGTGTCATTTGAAAAAACACACACAAGCCCGTGCCAGTCTTCGTCTGAGGCCATCCACAGCACTTTCGTCGTACTGTAGCCAGCGCGTTCCACACTTTCATGCTGCTGCCGAAAGGAAGATGAACCAAGTAATCATGAGGACTTCATCTAAAAAGCTAGATTCCAGCCATCGTTTTTGACGGTGTGCAATGGTCTAGTGGTTTAGACGCTGGACTCCTGATTGCCAGGCGGTGTTGCCGAGGGTTCGAATCCCGGCGGGGGATCAGAAACCAACATTCAAAATTCCTCTAAAACATGATTGTGTCATTTGAAAAAACACACACAAGCCCGTGCCAGTCTTCGTCTGAGGCCATCCACAGCACTTTCGTCGTACTGTAGCCAGCGCGTTCCACACTTTCATGCTGCTGCCGAAAGGAAGATGAACCAAGTAATCATGAGGACTTCATCTAAAAAGCTAGATTCCAGCCATCGTTTTTGACGGTGTGCAATGGTCTAGTGGTTTAGACGCTGGACTCCTGATTGCCAGGCGGTGTTGCCGAGGGTTCGAATCCCGGCGGGGGATCAGAAACCAACATTCAAAATTCCTCTAAAACATGATTGTGTCATTTGAAAAAACACACACAAGCCCGTGCCAGTCTTCGTCTGAGGCCATCCACAGCACTTTCGTCGTACTGTAGCCAGCGCGTTCCACACTTTCATGCTGCTGCCGAAAGGAAGATGAACCAAGTAATCATGAGGACTTCATCTAAAAAGCTAGATTCCAGCCATCGTTTTTGACGGTGTGCAATGGTCTAGTGGTTTAGACGCTGGACTCCTGATTGCCAGGCGGTGTTGCCGAGGGTTCGAATCCCGGCGGGGGATCAGAAACCAACATTCAAAATTCCTCTAAAACATGATTGTGTCATTTGAAAAAACACACACAAGCCCGTGCCAGTCTTCGTCTGAGGCCATCCACAGCACTTTCGTCGTACTGTAGCCAGCGCGTTCCACACTTTCATGCTGCTGCCGAAAGGAAGATGAACCAAGTAATCATGAGGACTTCATCTAAAAAGCTAGATTCCAGCCATCGTTTTTGACGGTGTGCAGTGGTCTAGTGGTTTAGACGCTGGACTCCTGATTGCCAGGCGGTGTTGCCGAGGGTTCGAATCCCGGCGGGGGATCAGAAACCAACATTCAAAATTCCTCTAAAACATGATTGTGTCATTTGAAAAAACACACACAAGCCCGTGCCAGTCTTCGTCTGAGGCCATCCACAGCACTTTCGTCGTACTGTAGCCAGCGCTTTCCACACTTTCATGCTGCTGCCGAAAGGAAGATGAACCAAGTAATCATGAGGACTTCATCTAAAAAGCTAGATTCCAGCCATCGTTTTTGACGGTGTGCAATGGTCTAGTGGTTTAGACGCTGGACTCCTGATTGCCAGGCGGTGTTGCCGAGGGTTCGAATCCCGGCGGGGGATCAGAAACCAACATTCAAAATTCCTCTAAAACATGATTGTGTCATTTGAAAAAACACACACAAGCCCGTGCCAGTCTTCGTCTGAGGCCATCCACAGCACTTTCGTCGTACTGTAGCCAGCGCGTTCCACACTTTCATGCTGCTGCCGAAAGGAAGATGAACCAAGTAATCATGTGAGGACTTCATCTAAAAAGCTAGATTCCAGCCATCGTTTTTGACGGTGTGCAATGGTCTAGTGGTTTAGACGCTGGACTCCTGATTGCCAGGCGGTGTTGCCGAGGGTTCGAATCCCGGCGGGGGATCAGAAACCAACATTCAAAATTCCTCTAAAACATGATTGTGTCATTTGAAAAAACACACACAAGCCCGTGCCAGTCTTCGTCTGAGGCCATCCACAGCACTTTCGTCGTACTGTAGCCAGCGCGTTCCACACTTTCATGCTGCTGCCGAAAGGAAGATGAACCAAGTAATCATGAGGACTTCATCTAAAAAGCTAGATTCCAGCCATCGTTTTTGACGGTGTGCAATGGTCTAGTGGTTTAGACGCTGGACTCCTGATTGCCAGGCGGTGTTGCCGAGGGTTCGAATCCCGGCGGGGGATCAGAAACCAACATTCAAAATTCCTCTAAAACATGATTGTGTCATTTGAAAAAACACACACAAGCCCGTGCCAGTCTTCGTCTGAGGCCATCCACAGCACTTTCGTCGTACTGTAGCCAGCGCGTTCCACACTTTCATGCTGCTGCCGAAAGGAAGATGAACCAAGTAATCATGAGGACTTCATCTAAAAAGCTAGATTCCAGCCATCGTTTTTGACGGTGTGCAATGGTCTAGTGGTTTAGACGCTGGACTCCTGATTGCCAGGCGGTGTTGCCGAGGGTTCGAATCCCGGCGGGGGATCAGAAACCAACATTCAAAATTCCTCTAAAACATGATTGTGTCATTTGAAAAAACACACACAAGCCCGTGCCAGTCTTCGTCTGAGGCCATCCACAGCACTTTCGTCGTACTGTAGCCAGCGCGTTCCACACTTTCATGCTGCTGCCGAAAGGAAGATGAACCAAGTAATCATGAGGACTTCATCTAAAAAGCTAGATTCCAGCCATCGTTTTTGACGGTGTGCAATGGTCTAGTGGTTTAGACGCTGGACTCCTGATTGCCAGGCGGTGTTGCCGAGGGTTCGAATCCCGGCGGGGGATCAGAAACCAACATTCAAAATTCCTCTAAAACATGATTGTGTCATTTGAAAAAACACACACAAGCCCGTGCCAGTCTTCGTCTGAGGCCATCCACAGCACTTTCGTCGTACTGTAGCCAGCGCGTTCCACACTTTCATGCTGCTGCCGAAAGGAAGATGAACCAAGTAATCATGAGGACTTCATCTAAAAAGCTAGATTCCAGCCATCGTTTTTGACGGTGTGCAATGGTCTAGTGGTTTAGACGCTGGACTCCTGATTGCCAGGCGGTGTTGCCGAGGGTTCGAATCCCGGCGGGGGATCAGAAACCAACATTCAAAATTCCTCTAAAACATGATTGTGTCATTTGAAAAAACACACACAAGCCCGTGCCAGTCTTCGTCTGAGGCCATCCACAGCACTTTCGTCGTACTGTAGCCAGCGCGTTCCACACTTTCATGCTGCTGCCGAAAGGAAGATGAACCAAGTAATCATGAGGACTTCATCTAAAAAGCTAGATTCCAGCCATCGTTTTTGACGGTGTGCAATGGTCTAGTGGTTTAGACGCTGGACTCCTGATTGCCAGGCGGTGTTGCCGAGGGTTCGAATCCCGGCGGGGGATCAGAAACCAACATTCAAAATTCCTCTAAAACATGATTGTGTCATTTGAAAAAACACACACAAGCCCGTGCCAGTCTTCGTCTGAGGCCATCCACAGCACTTTCGTCGTACTGTAGCCAGCGCGTTCCACACTTTCATGCTGCTGCCGAAAGGAAGATGAACCAAGTAATCATGAGGACTTCATCTAAAAAGCTAGATTCCAGCCATCGTTTTTGACGGTGTGCAATGGTCTAGTGGTTTAGACGCTGGACTCCTGATTGCCAGGCGGTGTTGCCGAGGGTTCGAATCCCGGCGGGGGATCAGAAACCAACATTCAAAATTCCTCTAAAACATGATTGTGTCATTTGAAAAAACACACACAAGCCCGTGCCAGTCTTCGTCTGAGGCCATCCACAGCACTTTCGTCGTACTGTAGCCAGCGCGTTCCACACTTTCATGCTGCTGCCGAAAGGAAGATGAACCAAGTAATCATGAGGACTTCATCTAAAAAGCTAGATTCCAGCCATCGTTTTTGACGGTGTGCAATGGTCTAGTGGTTTAGACGCTGGACTCCTGATTGCCAGGCGGTGTTGCCGAGGGTTCGAATCCCGGCGGGGGATCAGAAACCAACATTCAAAATTCCTCTAAAACATGATTGTGTCATTTGAAAAAACACACACAAGCCCGTGCCAGTCTTCGTCTGAGGCCATCCACAGCACTTTCGTCGTACTGTAGCCAGCGCGTTCCACACTTTCATGCTGCTGCCGAAAGGAAGATGAACCAAGTAATCATGAGGACTTCATCTAAAAAGCTAGATTCCAGCCATCGTTTTTGACGGTGTGCAATGGTCTAGTGGTTTAGACGCTGGACTCCTGATTGCCAGGCGGTGTTGCCGAGGGTTCGAATCCCGGCGGGGGATCAGAAACCAACATTCAAAATTCCTCTAAAACATGATTGTGTCATTTGAAAAAACACACACAAGCCCGTGCCAGTCTTCGTCTGAGGCCATCCACAGCACTTTCGTCGTACTGTAGCCAGCGCGTTCCACACTTTCATGCTGCTGCCGAAAGGAAGATGAACCAAGTAATCATGAGGACTTCATCTAAAAAGCTAGATTCCAGCCATCGTTTTTGACGGTGTGCAATGGTCTAGTGGTTTAGACGCTGGACTCCTGATTGCCAGGCGGTGTTGCCGAGGGTTCGAATCCCGGCGGGGGATCAGAAACCAACATTCAAAATTCCTCTAAAACATGATTGTGTCATTTGAAAAAACACACACAAGCCCGTGCCAGTCTTCGTCTGAGGCCATCCACAGCACTTTCGTCGTACTGTAGCCAGCGCGTTCCACACTTTCATGCTGCTGCCGAAAGGAAGATGAACCAAGTAATCATGAGGACTTCATCTAAAAAGCTAGATTCCAGCCATCGTTTTTGACGGTGTGCAATGGTCTAGTGGTTTAGACGCTGGACTCCTGATTGCCAGGCGGTGTTGCCGAGGGTTCGAATCCCGGCGGGGGATCAGAAACCAACATTCAAAATTCCTCTAAAACATGATTGTGTCATTTGAAAAAACACACACAAGCCCGTGCCAGTCTTCGTCTGAGGCCATCCACAGCACTTTCGTCGTACTGTAGCCAGCGCGTTCCACACTTTCATGCTGCTGCCGAAAGGAAGATGAACCAAGTAATCATGAGGACTTCATCTAAAAAGCTAGATTCCAGCCATCGTTTTTGACGGTGTGCAATGGTCTAGTGGTTTAGACGCTGGACTCCTGATTGCCAGGCGGTGTTGCCGAGGGTTCGAATCCCGGCGGGGGATCAGAAACCAACATTCAAAATTCCTCTAAAACATGATTGTGTCATTTGAAAAAACACACACAAGCCCGTGCCAGTCTTCGTCTGAGGCCATCCACAGCACTTTCGTCGTACTGTAGCCAGCGCGTTCCACACTTTCATGCTGCTGCCGAAAGGAAGATGAACCAAGTAATCATGAGGACTTCATCTAAAAAGCTAGATTCCAGCCATCGTTTTTGACGGTGTGCAATGGTCTAGTGGTTTAGACGCTGGACTCCTGATTGCCAGGCGGTGTTGCCGAGGGTTCGAATCCCGGCGGGGGATCAGAAACCAACATTCAAAATTCCTCTAAAACATGATTGTGTCATTTGAAAAAACACACACAAGCCCGTGCCAGTCTTCGTCTGAGGCCATCCACAGCACTTTCGTCGTACTGTAGCCAGCGCGTTCCACACTTTCATGCTGCTGCCGAAAGGAAGATGAACCAAGTAATCATGAGGACTTCATCTAAAAAGCTAGATTCCAGCCATCGTTTTTGATGGTGTGCAATGGTCTAGTGGTTTAGACGCTGGACTCCTGATTGCCAGGCGGTGTTGCCGAGGGTTCGAATCCCGGCGGGGGATCAGAAACCAACATTCAAAATTCCTCTAAAACATGATTGTGTCATTTGAAAAAACACACACAAGCCCGTGCCAGTCTTCGTCTGAGGCCATCCACAGCACTTTCGTCGTACTGTAGCCAGCGCGTTCCACACTTTCATGCTGCTGCCGAAAGGAAGATGAACCAAGTAATCATGAGGACTTCATCTAAAAAGCTAGATTCCAGCCATCGTTTTTGACGGTGTGCAATGGTCTAGTGGTTTAGACGCTGGACTCCTGATTGCCAGGCGGTGTTGCCGAGGGTTCGAATCCCGGCGGGGGATCAGAAACCAACATTCAAAATTCCTCTAAAACATGATTGTGTCATTTGAAAAAACACACACAAGCCCGTGCCAGTCTTCGTCTGAGGCCATCCACAGCACTTTCGTCGTACTGTAGCCAGCGCGTTCCACACTTTCATGCTGCTGCCGAAAGGAAGATGAACCAAGTAATCATGAGGACTTCATCTAAAAAGCTAGATTCCAGCCATCGTTTTTGACGGTGTGCAATGGTCTAGTGGTTTAGACGCTGGACTCCTGATTGCCAGGCGGTGTTGCCGAGGGTTCGAATCCCGGCGGGGGATCAGAAACCAACATTCAAAATTCCTCTAAAACATGATTGTGTCATTTGAAAAAACACACACAAGCCCGTGCCAGTCTTCGTCTGAGGCCATCCACAGCACTTTCGTCGTACTGTAGCCAGCGCGTTCCACACTTTCATGCTGCTGCCGAAAGGAAGATGAACCAAGTAATCATGAGGACTTCATCTAAAAAGCTAGATTCCAGCCATCGTTTTTGACGGTGTGCAATGGTCTAGTGGTTTAGACGCTGGACTCCTGATTGCCAGGCGGTGTTGCCGAGGGTTCGAATCCCGGCGGGGGATCAGAAACCAACATTCAAAATTCCTCTAAAACATGATTGTGTCATTTGAAAAAACACACACAAGCCCGTGCCAGTCTTCGTCTGAGGCCATCCACAGCACTTTCGTCGTACTGTAGCCAGCGCGTTCCACACTTTCATGCTGCTGCCGAAAGGAAGATGAACCAAGTAATCATGAGGACTTCATCTAAAAAGCTAGATTCCAGCCATCGTTTTTGACGGTGTGCAATGGTCTAGTGGTTTAGACGCTGGACTCCTGATTGCCAGGCGGTGTTGCCGAGGGTTCGAATCCCGGCGGGGGATCAGAAACCAACATTCAAAATTCCTCTAAAACATGATTGTGTCATTTGAAAAAACACACACAAGCCCGTGCCAGTCTTCGTCTGAGGCCATCCACAGCACTTTCGTCGTACTGTAGCCAGCGCGTTCCACACTTTCATGCTGCTGCCGAAAGGAAGATGAACCAAGTAATCATGAGGACTTCATCTAAAAAGCTAGATTCCAGCCATCGTTTTTGACGGTGTGCAATGGTCTAGTGGTTTAGACGCTGGACTCCTGATTGCCAGGCGGTGTTGCCGAGGGTTCGAATCCCGGCGGGGGATCAGAAACCAACATTCAAAATTCCTCTAAAACATGATTGTGTCATTTGAAAAAACACACACAAGCCCGTGCCAGTCTTCGTCTGAGGCCATCCACAGCACTTTCGTCGTACTGTAGCCAGCGCGTTCCACACTTTCATGCTGCTGCCGAAAGGAAGATGAACCAAGTAATCATGAGGACTTCATCTAAAAAGCTAGATTCCAGCCATCGTTTTTGACGGTGTGCAATGGTCTAGTGGTTTAGACGCTGGACTCCTGATTGCCAGGCGGTGTTGCCGAGGGTTCGAATCCCGGCGGGGGATCAGAAACCAACATTCAAAATTCCTCTAAAACATGATTGTGTCATTTGAAAAAACACACACAAGCCCGTGCCAGTCTTCGTCTGAGGCCATCCACAGCACTTTCGTCGTACTGTAGCCAGCGCGTTCCACACTTTCATGCTGCTGCCGAAAGGAAGATGAACCAAGTAATCATGAGGACTTCATCTAAAAAGCTAGATTCCAGCCATCGTTTTTGACGGTGTGCAATGGTCTAGTGGTTTAGACGCTGGACTCCTGATTGCCAGGCGGTGTTGCCGAGGGTTCGAATCCCGGCGGGGGATCAGAAACCAACATTCAAAATTCCTCTAAAACATGATTGTGTCATTTGAAAAAACACACACAAGCCCGTGCCAGTCTTCGTCTGAGGCCATCCACAGCACTTTCGTCGTAGTGTAGCCAGCGCGTTCCACACTTTCATGCTGCTGCCGAAAGGAAGATGAACCAAGTAATCATGAGGACTTCATCTAAAAAGCTAGATTCCAGCCATCGTTTTTGACGGTGTGCAATGGTCTAGTGGTTTAGACGCTGGACTCCTGATTGCCAGGCGGTGTTGCCGAGGGTTCGAATCCCGGCGGGGGATCAGAAACCAACATTCAAAATTCCTCTAAAACATGATTGTGTCATTTGAAAAAACACACACAAGCCCGTGCCAGTCTTCGTCTGAGGCCATCCACAGCACTTTCGTCGTACTGTAGCCAGCGCGTTCCACACTTTCATGCTGCTGCCGAAAGGAAGATGAACCAAGTAATCATGAGGACTTCATCTAAAAAGCTAGATTCCAGCCATCGTTTTTGACGGTGTGCAATGGTCTAGTGGTTTAGACGCTGGACTCCTGATTGCCAGGCGGTGTTGCCGAGGGTTCGAATCCCGGCGGGGGATCAGAAACCAACATTCAAAATTCCTCTAAAACATGATTGTGTCATTTGAAAAAACACACACAAGCCCGTGCCAGTCTTCGTCTGAGGCCATCCACAGCACTTTCGTCGTACTGTAGCCAGCGCGTTCCACACTTTCATGCTGCTGCCGAAAGGAAGATGAACCAAGTAATCATGAGGACTTCATCTAAAAAGCTAGATTCCAGCCATCGTTTTTGACGGTGTGCAATGGTCTAGTGGTTTAGACGCTGGACTCCTGATTGCCAGGCGGTGTTGCCGAGGGTTCGAATCCCGGCGGGGGATCAGAAACCAACATTCAAAATTCCTCTAAAACATGATTGTGTCATTTGAAAAAACACACACAAGCCCGTGCCAGTCTTCGTCTGAGGCCATCCACAGCACTTTCGTCGTACTGTAGCCAGCGCGTTCCACACTTTCATGCTGCTGCCGAAAGGAAGATGAACCAAGTAATCATGAGGACTTCATCTAAAAAGCTAGATTCCAGCCATCGTTTTTGACGGTGTGCAATGGTCTAGTGGTTTAGACGCTGGACTCCTGATTGCCAGGCGGTGTTGCCGAGGGTTCGAATCCCGGCGGGGGATCAGAAACCAACATTCAAAATTCCTCTAAAACATGATTGTGTCATTTGAAAAAACACACACAAGCCCGTGCCAGTCTTCGTCTGAGGCCATCCACAGCACTTTCGTCGTACTGTAGCCAGCGCGTTCCACACTTTCATGCTGCTGCCGAAAGGAAGATGAACCAAGTAATCATGAGGACTTCATCTAAAAAGCTAGATTCCAGCCATCGTTTTTGACGGTGTGCAATGGTCTAGTGGTTTAGATGCTGGACTCCTGATTGCCAGGCGGTGTTGCCGAGGGTTCGAATCCCGGCGGGGGATCAGAAACCAACATTCAAAATTCCTCTAAAACATGATTGTGTCATTTGAAAAAACACACACAAGCCCGTGCCAGTCTTCGTCTGAGGCCATCCACAGCACTTTCGTCGTACTGTAGCCAGCGCGTTCCACACTTTCATGCTGCTGCCGAAAGGAAGATGAACCAAGTAATCATGAGGACTTCATCTAAAAAGCTAGATTCCAGCCATCGTTTTTGACGGTGTGCAATGGTCTAGTGGTTTAGACGCTGGACTCCTGATTGCCAGGCGGTGTTGCCGAGGGTTCGAATCCCGGCGGGGGATCAGAAACCAACATTCAAAATTCCTCTAAAACATGATTGTGTCATTTGAAAAAACACACACAAGCCCGTGCCAGTCTTCGTCTGAGGCAATCCACAGCACTTTCGTCGTACTGTAGCCAGCGCGTTCCACACTTTCATGCTGCTGCCGAAAGGAAGATGAACCAAGTAATCATGAGGACTTCATCTAAAAAGCTAGATTCCAGCCATCGTTTTTGACGGTGTGCAATGGTCTAGTGGTTTAGACGCTGGACTCCTGATTGCCAGGCGGTGTTGCCGAGGGTTCGAATCCCGGCGGGGGATCAGAAACCAACATTCAAAATTCCTCTAAAACATGATTGTGTCATTTGAAAAAACACACACAAGCCCGTGCCAGTCTTCGTCTGAGGCCATCCACAGCACTTTCGTCGTACTGTAGCCAGCGCGTTCCACACTTTCATGCTGCTGCCGAAAGGAAGATGAACCAAGTAATCATGAGGACTTCATCTAAAAAGCTAGATTCCAGCCATCGTTTTTGACGGTGTGCAATGGTCTAGTGGTTTAGACGCTGGACTCCTGATTGCCAGGCGGTGTTGCCGAGGGTTCGAATCCCGGCGGGGGATCAGAAACCAACATTCAAAATTCCTCTAAAACATGATTGTGTCATTTGAAAAAACACACACAAGCCCGTGCCAGTCTTCGTCTGAGGCCATCCACAGCACTTTCGTCGTACTGTAGCCAGCGCGTTCCACACTTTCATGCTGCTGCCGAAAGGAAGATGAACCAAGTAATCATGAGGACTTCATCTAAAAAGCTAGATTCCAGCCATCGTTTTTGACGGTGTGCAATGGTCTAGTGGTTTAGACGCTGGACTCCTGATTGCCAGGCGGTGTTGCCGAGGGTTCGAATCCCGGTGGGGGATCAGAAACCAACATTCAAAATTCCTCTAAAACATGATTGTGTCATTTGAAAAAACACACACAAGCCCGTGCCAGTCTTCGTCTGAGGCCATCCACAGCACTTTCGTCGTACTGTAGCCAGCGCGTTCCACACTTTCATGCTGCTGCCGAAAGGAAGATGAACCAAGTAATCATGAGGACTTCATCTAAAAAGCTAGATTCCAGCCATCGTTTTTGACGGTGTGCAATGGTCTAGTGGTTTAGACGCTGGACTCCTGATTGCCAGGCGGTGTTGCCGAGGGTTCGAATCCCGGCGGGGGATCAGAAACCAACATTCAAAATTCCTCTAAAACATGATTGTGTCATTTGAAAAAACACACACAAGCCCGTGCCAGTCTTCGTCTGAGGCCATCCACAGCACTTTCGTCGTACTGTAGCCAGCGCGTTCCACACTTTCATGCTGCTGCCGAAAGGAAGATGAACCAAGTAATCATGAGGACTTCATCTAAAAAGCTAGATTCCAGCCATCGTTTTTGACGGTGTGCAATGGTCTAGTGGTTTAGACGCTGGACTCCTGATTGCCAGGCGGTGTTGCCGAGGGTTCGAATCCCGGCGGGGGATCAGAAACCAACATTCAAAATTCCTCTAAAACATGATTGTGTCATTTGAAAAAACACACACAAGCCCGTGCCAGTCTTCGTCTGAGGCCATCCACAGCACTTTCGTCGTACTGTAGCCAGCGCGTTCCACACTTTCATGCTGCTGCCGAAAGGAAGATGAACCAAGTAATCATGAGGACTTCATCTAAAAAGCTAGATTCCAGCCATCGTTTTTGACGGTGTGCAATGGTCTAGTGGTTTAGACGCTGGACTCCTGATTGCCAGGCGGTGTTGCCGAGGGTTCGAATCCCGGCGGGGGATCAGAAACCAACATTCAAAATTCCTCTAAAACATGATTGTGTCATTTGAAAAAACACACACAAGCCCGTGCCAGTCTTCGTCTGAGGCCATCCACAGCACTTTCGTCGTACTGTAGCCAGCGCGTTCCACACTTTCATGCTGCTGCCGAAAGGAAGATGAACCAAGTAATCATGAGGACTTCATCTAAAAAGCTAGATTCCAGCCATCGTTTTTGACGGTGTGCAATGGTCTAGTGGTTTAGACGCTGGACTCCTGATTGCCAGGCGGTGTTGCCGAGGGTTCGAATCCCGGCGGGGGATCAGAAACCAACATTCAAAATTCCTCTAAAACATGATTGTGTCATTTGAAAAAACACACACAAGCCCGTGCCAGTCTTCGTCTGAGGCCATCCACAGCACTTTCGTCGTACTGTAGCCAGCGCGTTCCACACTTTCATGCTGCTGCCGAAAGGAAGATGAACCAAGTAATCATGAGGACTTCATCTAAAAAGCTAGATTCCAGCCATCGTTTTTGACGGTGTGCAATGGTCTAGTGGTTTAGACGCTGGACTCCTGATTGCCAGGCGGTGTTGCCGAGGGTTCGAATCCCGGCGGGGGATCAGAAACCAACATTCAAAATTCCTCTAAAACATGATTGTGTCATTTGAAAAAACACACACAAGCCCGTGCCAGTCTTCGTCTGAGGCCATCCACAGCACTTTCGTCGTACTGTAGCCAGCGCGTTCCACACTTTCATGCTGCTGCCGAAAGGAAGATGAACCAAGTAATCATGAGGACTTCATCTAAAAAGCTAGATTCCAGCCATCGTTTTTGACGGTGTGCAATGGTCTAGTGGTTTAGACGCTGGACTCCTGATTGCCAGGCGGTGTTGCCGAGGGTTCGAATCCCGGCGGGGGATCAGAAACCAACATTCAAAATTCCTCTAAAACATGATTGTGTCATTTGAAAAAACACACACAAGCCCGTGCCAGTCTGCGTCTGAGGCCATCCACAGCACTTTCGTCGTACTGTAGCCAGCGCGTTCCACACTTTCATGCTGCTGCCGAAAGGAAGATGAACCAAGTAATCATGAGGACTTCATCTAAAAAGCTAGATTCCAGCCATCGTTTTTGACGGTGTGCAATGGTCTAGTGGTTTAGACGCTGGACTCCTGATTGCCAGGCGGTGTTGCCGAGGGTTCGAATCCCGGCGGGGGATCAGAAACCAACATTCAAAATTCCTCTAAAACATGATTGTGTCATTTGAAAAAACACACACAAGCCCGTGCCAGTCTTCGTCTGAGGCCATCCACAGCACTTTCGTCGTACTGTAGCCAGCGCGTTCCACACTTTCATGCTGCTGCCGAAAGGAAGATGAACCAAGTAATCATGAGGACTTCATCTAAAAAGCTAGATTCCAGCCATCGTTTTTGACGGTGTGCAATGGTCTAGTGGTTTAGACGCTGGACTCCTGATTGCCAGGCGGTGTTGCCGAGGGTTCGAATCCCGGCGGGGGATCAGAAACCAACATTCAAAATTCCTCTAAAACATGATTGTGTCATTTGAAAAAACACACACAAGCCCGTGCCAGTCTTCGTCTGAGGCCATCCACAGCACTTTCGTCGTACTGTAGCCAGCGCGTTCCACACTTTCATGCTGCTGCCGAAAGGAAGATGAACCAAGTAATCATGAGGACTTCATCTAAAAAGCTAGATTCCAGCCATCGTTTTTGACGGTGTGCAATGGTCTAGTGGTTTAGACGCTGGACTCCTGATTGCCAGGCGGTGTTGCCGAGGGTTCGAATCCCAGCGGGGGATCAGAAACCAACATTCAAAATTCCTCTAAAACATGATTGTGTCATTTGAAAAAACACACACAAGCCCGTGCCAGTCTTCGTCTGAGGCCATCCACAGCACTTTCGTCGTACTGTAGCCAGCGCGTTCCACACTTTCATGCTGCTGCCGAAAGGAAGATGAACCAAGTAATCATGAGGACTTCATCTAAAAAGCTAGATTCCAGCCATCGTTTTTGACGGTGTGCAATGGTCTAGTGGTTTAGACGCTGGACTCCTGATTGCCAGGCGGTGTTGCCGAGGGTTCGAATCCCGGCGGGGGATCAGAAACCAACATTCAAAATTCCTCTAAAACATGATTGTGTCATTTGAAAAAACACACACAAGCCCGTGCCAGTCTTCGTCTGAGGCCATCCACAGCACTTTCGTCGTACTGTAGCCAGCGCGTTCCACACTTTCATGCTGCTGCCGAAAGGAAGATGAACCAAGTAATCATGAGGACTTCATCTAAAAAGCTAGATTCCAGCCATCGTTTTTGACGGTGTGCAATGGTCTAGTGGTTTAGACGCTGGACTCCTGATTGCCAGGCGGTGTTGCCGAGGGTTCGAATCCCGGCGGGGGATCAGAAACCAACATTCAAAATTCCTCTAAAACATGATTGTGTCATTTGAAAAAACACACACAAGCCCGTGCCAGTCTTCGTCTGAGGCCAACCACAGCACTTTCGTCGTACTGTAGCCAGCGCGTTCCACACTTTCATGCTGCTGCCGAAAGGAAGATGAACCAAGTAATCATGAGGACTTCATCTAAAAAGCTAGATTCCAGCCATCGTTTTTGACGGTGTGCAATGGTCTAGTGGTTTAGACGCTGGACTCCTGATTGCCAGGCGGTGTTGCCGAGGGTTCGAATCCCGGCGGGGGATCAGAAACCAACATTCAAAATTCCTCTAAAACATGATTGTGTCATTTGAAAAAACACACACAAGCCCGTGCCAGTCTTCGTCTGAGGCCATCCACAGCACTTTCGTCGTACTGTAGCCAGCGCGTTCCACACTTTCATGCTGCTGCCGAAAGGAAGATGAACCAAGTAATCATGAGGACTTCATCTAAAAAGCTAGATTCCAGCCATCGTTTTTGACGGTGTGCAATGGTCTAGTGGTTTAGACGCTGGACTCCTGATTGCCAGGCGGTGTTGCCGAGGGTTCGAATCCCGGCGGGGGATCAGAAACCAACATTCAAAATTCCTCTAAAACATGATTGTGTCATTTGAAAAAACACACACAAGCCCGTGCCAGTCTTCGTCTGAGGCCATCCACAGCACTTTCGTCGTACTGTAGCCAGCGCGTTCCACACTTTCATGCTGCTGCCGAAAGGAAGATGAACCAAGTAATCATGAGGACTTCATCTAAAAAGCTAGATTCCAGCCATCGTTTTTGACGGTGTGCAATGGTCTAGTGGTTTAGACGCTGGACTCCTGATTGCCAGGCGGTGTTGCCGAGGGTTCGAATCCCGGCGGGGGATCAGAAACCAACATTCAAAATTCCTCTAAAACATGATTGTGTCATTTGAAAAAACACACACAAGCCCGTGCCAGTCTTCGTCTGAGGCCATCCACAGCACTTTCGTCGTACTGTAGCCAGCGCGTTCCACACTTTCATGCTGCTGCCGAAAGGAAGATGAACCAAGTAATCATGAGGACTTCATCTAAAAAGCTAGATTCCAGCCATCGTTTTTGACGGTGTGCAATGGTCTAGTGGTTTAGACGCTGGACTCCTGATTGCCAGGCGGTGTTGCCGAGGGTTCGAATCCCGGCGGGGGATCAGAAACCAACATTCAAAATTCCTCTAAAACATGATTGTGTCATTTGAAAAAACACACACAAGCCCGTGCCAGTCTTCGTCTGAGGCCATCCACAGCACTTTCGTCGTACTGTAGCCAGCGCGTTCCACACTTTCATGCTGCTGCCGAAAGGAAGATGAACCAAGTAATCATGAGGACTTCATCTAAAAAGCTAGATTCCAGCCATTGTTTTTGACGGTGTGCAATGGTCTAGTGGTTTAGACGCTGGACTCCTGATTGCCAGGCGGTGTTGCCGAGGGTTCGAATCCCGGCGGGGGATCAGAAACCAACATTCAAAATTCCTCTAAAACATGATTGTGTCATTTGAAAAAACACACACAAGCCCGTGCCAGTCTTCGTCTGAGGCCATCCACAGCACTTTCGTCGTACTGTAGCCAGCGCGTTCCACACTTTCATGCTGCTGCCGAAAGGAAGATGAACCAAGTAATCATGAGGACTTCATCTAAAAAGCTAGATTCCAGCCATCGTTTTTGACGGTGTGCAATGGTCTAGTGGTTTAGACGCTGGACTCCTGATTGCCAGGCGGTGTTGCCGAGGGTTCGAATCCCGGCGGGGGATCAGAAACCAACATTCAAAATTCCTCTAAAACATGATTGTGTCATTTGAAAAAACACACACAAGCCCGTGCCAGTCTTCGTCTGAGGCCATCCACAGCACTTTCGTCGTACTGTAGCCAGCGCGTTCCACACTTTCATGCTGCTGCCGAAAGGAAGATGAACCAAGTAATCATGAGGACTTCATCTAAAAAGCTAGATTCCAGCCATCGTTTTTGACGGTGTGCAATGGTCTAGTGGTTTAGACGCTGGACTCCTGATTGCCAGGCGGTGTTGCCGAGGGTTCGAATCCCGGCGGGGGATCAGAAACCAACATTCAAAATTCCTCTAAAACATGATTGTGTCATTTGAAAAAACACACACAAGCCCGTGCCAGTCTTCGTCTGAGGCCATCCACAGCACTTTCGTCGTACTGTAGCCAGCGCGTTCCACACTTTCATGCTGCTGCCGAAAGGAAGATGAACCAAGTAATCATGAGGACTTCATCTAAAAAGCTAGATTCCAGCCATCGTTTTTGACGGTGTGCAATGGTCTAGTGGTTTAGACGCTGGACTCCTGATTGCCAGGCGGTGTTGCCGAGGGTTCGAATCCCGGCGGGGGATCAGAAACCAACATTCAAAATTCCTCTAAAACATGATTGTGTCATTTGAAAAAACACACACACACAGTCTTGTCTACCCTACATACCGAGGTACCCCATTGTTTGTCCTTTGTGTGGACTAACGGTTTCTACCTCGTTTTGCCGGTACAGTTCTGGGAAAACAACCGAGGTAAAGGATTTCTTTTGTCTTTTGTACCTCGGTAAAGCGAAACACGCAAACTCTTTTGTCTTGTTACCTCGTCAAGTTGGTAAGACAAACCCACACACACACACACACACACCTGGCGGGGGATCAGAAACCAACATTCAAAATTCCTCTAAAACATGATTGTGTCATTTGAAAAAAACACACACAAGCCCGTGCCAGTCTTCGTCTGAGGCCATCCACAGCACTTTCGTCGTACTGTAGCCAGCGCGTTCCACACTTTCATGCTGCTGCCGAAAGGAAGATGAACCAAGTAATCATGAGGACTTCATCTAAAAAGCTAGATTCCAGCCATCGTTTTTTGACGGTGTGCAATGGTCTAGTGGTTTAGATGCTGGACTCCTGATTGCCAGGCGGTGTTGCCGAGGGTTCGAATCCCGGCGGGGGATCAGAAACCAACATTCAAAATTCCTCTAAAACATGATTGTGTCATTTGAAAAACACACACACACACACACACACACACACACACACACACACACACACACACACACACACACACACACACACACACACACACAGAGTCTTGTTTTCCCTACATACCGAGGTACCCCATTGTCTGTCCTTTGTGTGGACTAACGGTTTCAACCTCGTTTTGCCGGTACAGTTCTGGGAAAACAACCGAGGTAAAGGGTTTCTTTTGTCTTTTGTACCTCGGTAAGGCGAAACACGCAAACTCTTTTGTCTAGTTACCTCGTCAAGTTGGTAAGACAAACCCACACACACACACACACACACACACACACACACACACACACACACACACACACACACACACACACACACACACACACACACACACACACAGAGTCTTGTCTACCCTACATACCGAGGTACCCCATTGTTTGTCCTTTGTGTGAACTAACGGTTTCTACCTCGTTTTGCCGGTACAGTTCTGGGAAAACAACCGAGGTAAAGGGTTTCTTTTGTCTTTTATACCTCGGTAAGGCAAAACACGCAAACTCTTTTATCTAGTTACCTCGTCAAGTTGGTAAGACAAACTCACACACACACACACACACACACACATACACACACACACATACACACACACACACACACAGTCTTGTCTACCCTACATACCGAGGTACCCCATTGTTTGTCCTTTGTGTGGACTAACGGTTTCTACCTCGTTTTGCCGGTACAGTTCTGGGAAAACAACCGAGGTAAAGGGTTTCTTTTGTCTTTTGTACCTCGGTAAGGCGAAACACGCAAACTCTTTTGTCTAGTTACCTCGTCAAGTTGGTAAGACAAACCCACACACACACACACACACACACACATCTTTGTCTACCTCACATACCGAGGTACCCCATTGTTTGTCCTTTGTGTGGACTAACGGTTTCTACCTGATTTTGCCGGTACAGTTCTGGAAAAACAGACGAGGTAAAGGGTTTCTTTTGTCTTTTGTACCTCGGTAAGGCAAAACATGCAAACTCTTTTGTCTAGTTACCTCGTTAAATCCTTTCCGAGAACGTGCTACTAGACACAAACAGGATACAAAACATAATTCTGATGCCCCAGTAGCACAACATTTTAACCTTCCTGGCCATTCTTTGGACGATTTCGAAATCCATCCTATTGAACAACCACCAATTAAAGACACATTAGAAGAAACGGATGAATTTAGAAAAAAACGTGAAGCTTTTTGGATCAATACGCTTCAAACCCTCTGGCCATTTGGTATGAACATATCAGAGGGCGAATGCGAAAGGAGGTCCATCATTCCTTTCACTTTAACGTACAACAGAATGAATATCGAAATAGCAAAAATGTTAAAAGATGAATTCAATTTTACCAATGCTAAATTAAATGAACCTTTGAATCTTCGACCTGTCATCGCCTATAAGAAAAACAAAAGCTTGCGTAACATCCTTGTAAGGACTAAATTAGAGCCCATCAATGAATAACATCAATTATTGCCAGTCAGTTTAACCAGGTCCTAAGCTCATCACTTAGTTTAAATCAATTTTATGTACCTTTTTGTTACGTTTGAAACCCATCAGGGTTCAGTAAATGAAAACAATTTTTCAGCGGCATATTAAAAGAAAAAAACGTTTCAGTAGGAAATGTCTGTGCCAGTGCGATTTTTTAACCTCAAACACACACAGGCGAGTGCCAGAGTTCATATATGCCCCAAAACAAAATAGGTTCCAATTTCAATCATGTGTATGTATTTCCTAAATAAAATTATTATTTATTTATTTATATATTTATTTATTGATTATTTTTTATTTTTTAGTAATGTTTATTTATTTATTTATTTATTTATTTATTTATTTATTTACTTATTTATTTATTTATTTATTTACTTATTTACTTATTTGGTTGATTCATTTATTTAAATTATTATTTTTATTTTTATTTTTAATTTTTCATACCTTTCACACAATGTAGAGGTTCACAAGGTAAAAAACACAATTTCTACGTGGTGTAAAATATTTTCCGTCATAAACCTCCGTCGGGGGATATTCATTCCAACTGATAACATTCGTGAGGCATCATGATCTTTGGCGTTATTTTTTCATTTATTTCTTTAGTCTCAATATATTTTATCAAACCATTTTTTCATATTATTTTCACATACTTCTGAAGCCAGTAAAGCAAACCGCTCCCGATTGGTTTTACTTAAATCAAAGCCAACCAATGGGGCTTCATGGGGTCAGTAAAGCAAACCACTCACTGACTGATTAAAATTCAATGGAAGCCAATCAATAGGGCTTCATCTAATTTGTTTGGACCACACAAACTGAGTTGTGAAAAACAAACTTGGGACATCTCAGATTGAAAAGAATTAAATAGATGAGTGACATTTGTCAGCTTGTTACTGAGTTTAATTATGTACTGAGCTGTGAAAAACACCCCCAGCCCACATTTGGATATATACCATGCATGCCCTCCCAAAGTTGGATTCATTTTCCTCAAAGTCTCTTTGAAAAAGCCAAACCAAGCGAAACGCGTCGAGACAGACGGATTATTTTCTACCTTTGCTGAAGACTGCAACCAATCCAGGTATCTTCTTTAATAGGTAATATTTAATTTTCTAATTTTATTTATTTCATCACTTTTATATTTTATTTATACTTAATTCAGCTACTTTCTTTAAAAATGGCAAGAAAAGGGCAGATGCATCAGAGGCAGAGAGTTGCCCAGTCCGGAACTGGCCAGGAACTATCGTTCCAGGCTTATTCTAGGCTGGTCAAGGCTTTGTTTCAGGTGCTTCAATGTTTGCACCACATTGGGCTATTAGAGCACCATTTGGCAAATCGGGATTTCCCGAAACAGCTGGAGAAGAAAGTAGATGAGTTAGGTGGCTTTCTAAAGCCAGCTCTTCCCACCCCACACATTTTTTCTGTTTTTCGACAGATTAGTGTGGGATGGGCCAATCAAACGTTAAATGCTTTAGTTGAGCATTATAAGGTAAATTTAAACCAGTTGAAGTCTAAGATAACTTTGGCTATGCGACCACCTCCTGGACTCGAAAAAATAGACTTCAACAGCGCTTCGGCGCGTGCCTTGATCTGGGCTAAAAAGAACTTCAAAAATAAGTTGACAGATAAGACGATTTCGGCTTATGAGTCTTACATTTCGGAACTTCGCCCAGCGTCTGGAGTAAGGAACAATACGGGAGGGAGCAAGCAAACTCCGGCCCGTGTTGTCCCTCTACCCCAACGCGAAAAGCAAAATAAGAAAAGATCAAGGCAAAGCACTTCTCCCTCTTCTTTTCCTTCTACTTCTTCTTTCTCTCAGAGTAAGCGCCTCAATTTGCAAACATCTCCGGTCCATATTGTGACTGAAGATGCTCGCAAATTGAGTAACGCTGTCTCGCCTCGTCTTGCTCCTCTACCTCCTACTCCTCCTCAGCCTTTCTTCTCTGGTTCTCCTAGTGCTCTCACTACAACTACTCCTCCTCCTTTTGTTTCTTCTCCTGCTTCTGTTTCCTCTCCTGTTTCTGTTTCTTCTCCCCCTTCTCCTGCTTCTAGTGTGGTTCAACCAGGTATATCGTACTCAGAGAAAGTCAAATCACCGAGCCGCAACTCGGGCCGCTCATTTGATTCTAAATTCTCCCAGTTTCGGCATAAAAGCGGAGTTAATTTTGACAAAAGGAATTGGCGCCTCCCCGATGTTTGTAAAAACATCCTTATGATTGGAAGTTCAAATTTAGGACGCATTGATCGAAATCCCCATCCGGACATCCAGGTGGAGTGTTACCCCGGCGCCAAATTCAATCATCTGCGCTCTATGTTTAAAGGGCACAGGGGCCAGTCCAGTCCCCAAAAAATATTATTAAATATTGGCGTGAATTCTCGAAACGATAATTCTGATCTCGTAGTTAAGCAGTTGCGGAATATGCTTAGCGATATCAGGGTCAAGTTTAGATCCGCAAAAATTTATTTCGCTGAACTAAACTTTTCGCAAAAACTCCCTCAGGCTGAGAGGAGAACCCTGAGCATCATCAACGAAACCATTCGGAAAGTGAAGGACGTTAACGTGATACCAAAAATTGATGACGCGAAGTTTGATGTTGCTCAGGATTTAATCCATTGGACCACGAGAACCGCCAATATTATGTACGATCACTGGTTGAACCACCTAAATTTAAACTAAGTAAAGGCAAAGGTAACAGCCGCCTAACAGATGTGGGATTAGGAACTAATGTGGTTAACCTGTCTGGCACCAATGACCTAACAACCCAAGAGAAATCTCTTTTAGATCGCGGTTTAACTTTTGTACCAACACCCAAGCCTAAAACTGATAACCAAACAAATTTACCATCATACAACTGTAATTTTCTTAGGCAAATGAAATTAGCCGACCGCTTTAGAAACTCCAGCGGTCGGAAACTTCCTTTTACAGAATCATCTGGTTGGTCACCTCCAGATAGTGAAGTAGATCCCGAAATTATTGAGGCTAGCAAACGAATCATCAAAAAGGTGTTCAGCATGAACATACTCTCCGATAAAGACAATTTAACAGCTGGTGAACGGAGAGCCCTCACGAAACTTCGAAAAAATAAGAAATTAGTAATTAAACCAGCCGACAAAGGTGGGTCGGTAGTTGTTCTATCTCGGGATAATTATATAAAGGAAGCCATGAGACAACTCAGCAATACAAAACATTATAAGAAAATAGATTCACTTATTTGGCCTAGTAATATCGAAAAATTCAATAAGATCTTAAAATTTCTCCTCGACGAAGGTCACATTACCAAAAAACAATTGAAATATTTAACAGCTAAGCTCAGTGCTCAAACAAGACAATTTTATATCCTACCAAAGATCCACAAAGACCGTTCTTCATGGACGGATGACTTAACTCCACCCGGGAGGCCAATTGTATCAGATTGTAATTCGGAATCTTATGCGATCTCGGAATTAATTGATTATCATCTGAAACCTATAGCAAATAGACATCCGAGCTATCTAAAAAATACACAGGATTTCCTGTCAAAAATTTCGAAATTGAAAATATCGAAAAATGCAATTCTGGCTACTTTGGATATCGACAGTATGTATACGAACATTGATATTGATAAAGGTGTTAAATCAGTTAAAAATGCATTTGAAAAATATCCGGATGCGAAACGCCCGGATGAACAAATTTTGGATCTTTTAGAGCTGAGCTTAAAAGGTAATGACTTTCAATTCAATGGAGAATATTTTCTACAAATAATGGGTTGTCCTATGGGCAAAAGATTCAGTCCTAATTTTGCAAGCATTTATGTAGCGGAATGGGAGGAAAATGCCTTAAGCAAATGTGCAAAGCATCCTCTCGTATATCTCAGGTATTTAGATGACATTTTTATTATTTGGGAACATTCAAAAGAAGATTTTGATGAATTTTTAGAAATTTTGAACAATCACGATCCAAATATTAAATTGAAAGCTACTATCAGTGAAAATTCTGTTGATTTTCTCGATGTGACCGTGTATAAAGGCAAGCAATTTCAGGCGTCCGGTCATTTAGATTATAAAGTGTATTTTAAACCAACTGATTCACATCAATTGTTGCACACAAAATCATTTCATCCTCAACATACATTTAAAGGTATCATCAAATCACAACTCATTCGTTTCCACCGCAATTCAAGTGATAAGGTAAATTTCAATGAGGCTTGTTCCACTCTATTTGGCGCCCTCAGATCGAGAGGGTACTCGCTGCGCCTTCTGCGTAGCCTGAAATCCCAAACCCTGAAAAAGCTCGAAAGTCCAGCTGAAACTACCGATTTCGAACCACTGAAGATTGAACACAACAGACCGTTGCAAAATAGTAGTGGCGCGGTATTTAATTGCAAAAAGCCTCGTTGTAGACTGCATACTTTTATGCCTGATCAGAAAGAGGAATTTTCCTCCGAACAAACGAAAAATCATTATCAGATCCGTAACCCCCTCCATTGTGATTCACCAAACATTATTTACCTTATCACTTGTAAGCGATGTCGGAAACAGTATGTTGGTCAAAGTCAAAATCCTTTCCGAGAACGTGCTACTAGACACAAACAGGATATAAAACATAATTCTGATGCCCCAGTAGCACAACATTTTAACCTTCCTGGCCATTCTTTGGACGATTTCGAAATCCATCCTATTGAACAACCACCAATTAAAGACACATTAGAAGAAACGGATGAATTTAGAAAAAAACGTGAAGCTTTTTGGATCAATACGCTTCAAACCCTCTGGCCATTTGGTATGAACATATCAGAGGGCGAATGCGAAAGGAGGTCCATCATTCCTTTCACTTTAACGTACAACAGAATGAATATCGAAATAGCAAAAATGTTAAAAGATGAATTCAATTTTACCAATGCTAAATTAAATGAACCTTTGAATCTTCGACCTGTCATCGCCTATAAGAAAAACAAAAGCTTGCGTAACATCCTTGTAAGGACTAAATTAGAGCCCATCAATGAATAACATCAATTATTGCCAGTCAGTTTAACCAGGTCCTAAGCTCATCACTTAGTTTAAATCAATTTTATGTACCTTTTTGTTACGTTTGAAACCCATCAGGGTTCAGTAAATGAAAACAATTTTTCAGCGGCATATTAAAAGAAAAAAACGTTTCAGTAGGAAATGTCTGTGCCAGTGCGATTTTTTAACCTCAACACACACACACACACACACACACACACACACACACACACACACACACACACACACACACACACACACACACACACAGAGTCTTGTCTACCCTACATACCGAGGTGCCCCATTGTTTGTCCTTTGTGTGGACTAACGGTTTCTACCTCGTTTTGCCGGTACAGTTCTGGGAAAACAACCGAGGTAAAGGGTTTCTTTTGTCTTTTGTACCTCGGTAAGGCGAAACACGCAAACTCTTTTGTCTAGTTACCTCATCAAATTGGTAAGACAAACCCACACACACACACACAACACACACACACAGTCTTGTCTACCCTACATACCGAGGTACCCCATTGTTTGTCCTTTGTGTGGACTAACGGTTTCTACCTCGTTTTGCCGGTACAGTTCTGGGAAAACAACCGAGGTAAAGGGTTTCTTTTGTCTTTTGTACCTCGGTAAGGCGAAACACGCAAACTCTTTTGTCTAGTTACCTCGTCAAGTTGGTAAGACAAACCCACACACACACACACACACAGACACACAACACACACACACACACACACACACACAGAGAGTCTTGTCTACCCTACATACCGAGGTACCCCATTGTTTGTCCTTTGTGTGGACTAACGGTTTCTACCTCGTTTTGCTGGTACAGTTCTGGGAAAACAACCGAGGTAAAGGGTTTCTTTTGTCTTTTGTACCTCGGTAAGGCGAAACACGCAAACTCTTTTGTCTAGTTACCTCGTCAAGTTGGTAAGACAAACCCACACACACACACACCACGTGTGTGTCACTTAGGCAATTATTCCCAAAATGCATTTTGAAGGATTGGGAGTTATTACATGCAAAAAAGAAAATTTACTCATATAGCCCAACATTGCTTTATGTACTGCATCTTTAATCCTTTACCTAACACAAGTTGCAGCCAACAGTACAAATTATTTTTCTGAAACATCAGATTTTTTCATTTTTAGCTCACCAACTTTAGTTGTGTGAGGTTATGGCATGGCTCGATCGGTCGGTGTTGGCATCAGCTTCGGTGTCAACGTACGTGCCCAATAATGTTAAAGTTTCTGTTTAGGTCACTTAATCGCCTATTTCCATATCATGGCTTTTATAATGCTGCCATATGATGATTATTATCATTTTACCATGATTTAACCCCTCATACCCTACATTTTAGACATTTTTCTTGACATTTTTAGTTGCATTTAGTTTTCTGTTTAGCTCAGAATTTCATGTTTAACTAAGTCTTTAGGTCAGCTGCTGTGCTCCTTCTCTTCCAATGGCACTTATATTCTTCATACATGTTCCTCAGTATCATTGTTCCATGATTAACCCCTCATACGCTGCATTTTAAACATTTTTCTTGACATTTTTAGTTGCGTTTAGTTTTCTGTTTAGCTCAAAATTTCATGTTTAACTTAGTGTTCAGGTCAGCTGCTGTGTTCCTTCTCTTCCCATGGCACTTATATTCATTATACATGTTCCTCAGTATCATTGTTCCATGATTAACCCCTCATACCCTGCATTTTAAACATTTTTCTGGACATTTTTAGTTGCTTTTAGTTTTCTGTTTAGCTCAGAATTTCATGTTTAATTTAGTCTTCAGGTCAGCTGCTGTGCTCCTTCTCTTCCCATGGCACTTATATTCATCATACATGTTCCTCAGTATCATTGTTTCATGATTAACCCCTCATACCCTGCATTTTAAACATTTTTCTTGTCATTTTTAGTTGCGTTTAGTTTTCTGTTTAGCTCGGAATTTCATGTTTAACTTAGTGTTTAGGTCAGCTGCTGTACTCCTTCTCTTCCCATGGCACGTATATTCATCATACATGTTCCTCAGTATAATTGTTCCATGATTAACCTCTCATACCCTGCATTTTAAACATTTTTCTTGACATTTTTAATTGCATTTAGTTTTCTGTTTAGCTCAGAATTTCATGTTTAACTAAGTGTTTAGGTCAGCTGCTGTGCTCCTTCTCTTCCCATTGCACTTATATTCATTATACATGTTCCTCAGTATCATTGTTCCATGATTAACCCCTCATACCCTGCATTTTAAACATTTTTCTGGACATTTTTAGTTGCTTTTAGTTTTCTGTTTAGCTCAGAATTTCATGTTTAATTTAGTCTTCAGGTCAGCTGCTGTGCTCCTTCTCTTCCCATGGCACTTATATTCATCATACATGTTCCTCAGTATCATTGTTCCATGATTAACCCCTCATACCCTGCATTTTAAACATTTTTCTTGACATTTTTAGTTGCGTTTAGTTTTCTGTTTAGCTCGGAATTTCATGTTTAACTTAGTGTTTAGGTCAGCTGCTGTACTCCTTCTCTTCCCATGGCACGTATATTCATCATACATGTTCCTCAGTATCATTGTTCCATGATTAACCTCTCATACCCTGCATTTTAAACATTTTTCTTGACATTTTTAATTGCGTTTAGTTTTCTGTTTAGCTCAGAATTTCATGTTTAACTAAGTGTTTAGGTCAGCTGCTATGCTTCTTCTCTTCCCATGGCACTTATATTCATCATACATGTTGCACAGTATCATTGTTCCATGACTAACCCCTCATACACTGCATTTTAAACATTTTTCTTGACATTTTTAGTTGCGTTTAGTTTTCTGTTTAGCTCGGAATTTCATGTTTAACTTAGTGTTTAGGTCAGCTGCTGTGCTTCTTCTCTTCCCATTGCTCTTATATTCATTTTACATGTTCCTCAGTATCATTGTTCCATGATTAATCCCTCATACCCTGCATTTTAAACGTTTTTCTTCACATTTTTAGTTGCATTTAGTTTTCTGTTTAGCACAGAATTTCATGTTTAACTTAGTGTTTAGGTCAGCTGCTGTGCTCCTTCTCTTCCCATGGCACTTATATTCATCATACATGTTCCTCAGTATCATTGTTCCATGATTAACCCCTCATACCCTGCATTTTAAACATTTTTCTTGACATTTTTAGTTGCATTTAGTTTTCTGTTTAGCTCGGGCTTTCATGTTTAACTTAGTGTTTAGGACAGCTGCTGTGTTCCTTCTCTTCCCATGGCACTTATATTCATCATACATGTTCCTCAGTATCATTGTTCCATGATTAACCCCTCATACCCTGCATTTTAAACATTTTTCTTGACATTTTTATTTGCATTTAGTTTTCTGTTTAGCTCAGAATTTCATGTTTGACTTGGTGTTTATGTCAGTTTCTGTGTTTTACTTTTAAGAGGTTGTGTTTAGGTAAGCTTTGTCGCATGTTATGAGCCTGTTTGATACAGTTCTTGTGTTTGCCAAAGTTACTATCAAAGAGGAATGTTGGTGAGCTATAGGGCGTTGGCGTCCTTCTTGTTTATTTACTTCTAACCATGGCTTATTACTCCTTATAGGAACAAGCTCATCAAGTTTGTTCCATTAATAGGTCATGAGGTATGTTTTGAAGTAGAGAAATGAAAAAATAAAATTTGAATAGCAAATTTTGTATATCACGAGTGCAGATATGGCAGAATCGTTAGGTAAACTGTTAACAAAAAATGGCTCTGACTATTTTGCGTCCAAGCATTGCCATTCCTGGGACAGTCGGGCTGCATGTGTGACATCACTCTAGTTATTTTTAGCTCACCTACTTCTATTAGAAGTGGTGAGCTATTGTCATGACCTCGGGCGTTAGCGTCAGCGTCCGGCATGTCTAATATTATAAGATTTAATGTTAAGGTTAATTTCTCAAAGATCAGTGGGCTGAGGCCTTTGATATTGCATATGTAGGTTGTAGGGGACTATCAGAACAGTATTTGACCCTGATACTATGACTTTTTTCCAAATTTCACCTAAAATTTTCTGCCAAAACTTGTTGTAAGAATTTGCGTTTAGGTGTTGTAAGAATTTGCATTAAAATCTGCTTTTGTGCAGATTGTGCTGCTTTAACTTCTCATTACTGTTGATTTTCATATTTCAGTAACAACTGTAGGTATTAACCATACTGTATGCAGAAATTAAATGGAAATTTTCTTTTTTTCAGTAAAAATTTTCAGGTTTTTCTCGGACTTAGTAAATTTTAAGTTGTAAAACTTTAGAAACTTTGTGTTTAGGTGAGTTGTGTTTCTATGTGTCTTTCCAGGCGATTAATATTCTACACTTGGGTTACTGAACTCCATTGCAGTAATATTTAACCCTCATTACATGCATATTTGAGGAATTTGAGGCTGATTTTCTGCCAAAACTTGTAAGAATTAGCATTTAGGTGTTGTAAGAATTTGCGTTAAAGTCAGCTTTTGTGCAGATTGTGGTGCCTTCACCTCTCATGACTGTTTATTTTCTCATTTCAATAACTACTTTAGGTATTAACCCTACTGTATGCAGAAATTTAACTGATTTCTTCTCTTTTTTTCAGTCACAATGTTCACGTTTTTCTCTGACTTACTCAATTTTAAGTTCTAAAAGTTTGTGTTAAGGTGAGTTCTGTTTCTATGTGTCTTTCCAGGCAATTGATATTGTACACATGGGTTACTGAACTACATTGCGGTAACGTTGCACCCTGATTACATGCATATTTGAGGAATTTGAGGGGGATTTGGGGGACTTATATTCACTTTCTTTAAAAAAAAATTTTTTTAACATTTTTTTTTTATTTAATACTTTCTCATTCTTGTTACTAGTAACATTAAGGCTTATTTTAGCTGTTGATGTGATGTATTTTTGTTGGGACTTATAGTCACTTTCTTGAACGAATGTTTCTCCGCAACTCCTCTTTAACCAATGAATGTACTTCAATTACAATTTCAGTGATTTCTTCATTACATAATGCCATTTTGCACCTCCTATTTTATTTTTTTTTGATCTGATGTATTTTTATTTTGTAAAAAATAAATTTATGAAAGCCTTTCCTAATTCTTATTTATGATTTAATATCTGGCCTCACGATTCATATTCTTAATCATAAACATTTCTAAAAGAAAAAAATGCTTTTATATCCAATGATTCTATGTTGAATTGATATATAATAAATGCAGAAATATAGACTTTCCAAAGCCATCACATAAACCACATTAATCATTTGATGCCTAGTTAATGATTTATATTAACTAAATATTAGGCATGTTACATTGGAATGACATTATCAAGTGCAAATGTAGGTGAGCGTTGGGATGTAACATCCCTCTTGTTTAAGTATGCAATGTTGGTGTCTAGAGGAAGCTTTCTTTTAGCTGAACCAAGATGGCTGCCAGTGGCCAATTTATTATGACTTCCATGGTGGCCATCTTGAATTTGGTTTCTGTCCAATAACTAATGAATACTGACTCGAATCAATTTAATTTTTAGGTTATGCATTATTGGTGTCTTGACAAAGTTTCCTTTCAATTTTGGACCAGTCAGCTGAACCAAGATGGCCACCAGTGGCCGATTCATTATGGTTTCCATAGAAGACATCTAGAATTTGGTTTCCGTCCAATAACTAATGAATAATGCTGACTGAAATCAGTTTTATTTTTTTGTGATGCATTGTAGGTGTCTAGAGGAAGCTTCCTTTTGATTTTAGTTATGTCCCCGAGAGACTTACCCACCCTTTTATGACACCGTCGGGGCATATGCCACACTTCAGATTGCTCTTGTTTCTTGTTCAATTTATGTGTTTGATCATTTTGAATTTTTTGTATAGCAATGAATGAAGATCCTTAAAACATGGTAAATTACAGTTAATTCAATAAACACTCCAGGCATAAACTTAATTCAGCGTCCTCAATTCTTGGTGTGTTGTTAGTCAGCATTAGAGTTCTCAATTTGTGTTTGTTTATTCTTTCAGTGCAAAGAACGAAGGAGGTGCCTCTGATTTGTCAAGTCCCTTAGTGGATCTTCCAGTTAGTTTGTGGACTCAAACACCAGCCACTATTGATTATACAGATGCTTTTTCAATATTCATTCAGTGCCTTGAGAAGGTAATCATCATCAGCCTCTCTTCTAATGGCTTTATCATAACCTGTTGTTGTAACTAAAGTGTAGTGAACCTGATTAGATTCCAGAAAGATAAAAATCATAGTTTCTAGCTCTCTTTAGTGCCACTTAGTACAAGCTTCAGTTTGTTAGCTCATCTAACTGAAAATGAGTTACAGTAATCACTTGTTTTCTGTCACCATATCAGATGGTGTTTGAGGTATCACTGTGCTAAATATTTGAATTAGAGTCACCTGCCTTGAAAAGTTGTACTCATAAATGATGCAATCTCCGAAACTAAGCAGCCTTGAGAAAAAAATATTTGAGTTAAAAGTTAAAACACTTTTGAAGCATTGTACTGAAATATCTTCCATCATTACTGAAAATTGCAGTGAAAAAAGAGGGAGGGGTGATTTGATGAATTCTGGGGCCTAAAAAATATAATTGACTATTGTTGTGTTTTTGTTGGAAGACCCCCCCCCCCCCCCCCCCAATAAGAAAAAGAAAAAAAAAGAAGGTGCTTATGATTGGTAGTTTCCTACTTTCCTTTATGTCAATTTTTCTCTCTTATTTGTTGCATGACCCCTAGTTTTAAGGGCTGTAAAATTTGTCTGCCCAAATTAAAATGATATGATCAATTTTTTTTTTTTACCCAAATATTATAATGGTTGCCTGTGGGAAAATATTTAGTACAGTGATACCTATAGGAAATTCATTTTTTTGCTTGTCATATCTGATTAATTATCATTTTTGGAGATTATGTCATATTTAAATGATCCTTGGGAGGCCACATACCTTAACTGTTTTATTGATTTGAAAATTTATTCTTTTGTCACAGTCAGCAGTAAAGGCTATATATTGTCAGAAAATGAGACTTTTGATGCGAGCAAATTCACATTCTTCGCCAAATTTAGCTTCCAAAAACACAGAATAATCACTATGAAATGCCAAATAACAGTAAAATCTACCCTGTTAACAGATTTATGTAAGCCATGGGAGCATGGTGGCTAAATAGGTAGAGATGTAGGCTGCAAGCCCAGAGGTTCTCGGTTTGAATCTCACCTGCGGCAACCGCGTTGTGTCTTTGGGCAAGGCACTAATCCCAATTGCCCATGTGGGGGCACGGTGGTATTGTGTACTAAGGCATACTGCACATCAATGGTGCACTTGTCTTCAAGCAGTGCTAACCCTACTTGTGTGGAGTTAGTATGTTGGGGAGTGTGACAGTTGCTTGCCATTGCTCGGTGGTTCTCTCCAGGTACTCCAGCTTCCTCACTTGTAAAACTGTCTGACACAAGGGGGACACTGGCTGTTGAAAGTGTCAATAAACCCCAATAAATAAATAAATAAATGTAAGCCATGCTTTCCTCCTATAGTCCTGGGAGCTATAGTGTGATTCCAAACTCCCCCTCCTCCCCTCCCCTCCCAAGTTACCATTCAAGCACACAGCCCAAAAACCTATGTTACACTTCCATTCACTGATTTTGGGAAGTTTTTACTTTTACCAAATGATGCTGTTAGAAAACTGTTAGAAAACAATTTCTTTACCCAAAGAGCATTTTGGAACACATTTGGGAGGAAAAATTGGAAAAAATGACATAATAAAATGACAATAGTTGTTGTGCAGTAGTAATGCTGGCAAGTTTTCCATGTTTCAGCACAAAATTGCAGTAACACTGTGAAATATGTTTCCATCTCTGATCCCAGTCCCCACCCCTAACCATACTGGACCACTCAGCTCATGAAAAACATTTGGCAAGACTGTACAGCATGTTTTTTTTAGACTTATGGTAATAGCTTTAACTTTCTGTTCCATATGATTTGCTTTGGGACAGCGGCTCTCATGGTCCACGGAGTGTTTTTGTCTGGCAGGCTTTTATTGGCTCTTCTCAATGATTTTTCATTGTATGGCAGTCAGTTCTCTTATTTCTACTTCCAAAATGTGTGACTATATGTTTTGAGTGTCTATCTATCTGTTTGTTAGTCCCTCTTTACTTTTCTTTTACTTTGTTTTACATTTTAAGTAATTGACAGCTGACTCTCAGTCACCCCCCCCCCCCCACCCCCCCCCCCCCCCCCCCCCCCATTTCAATTATTAAACATCAGTAAACACCACCTGAGGCTTCATTTATGATTTCCCTTGAAGCAACCTTCTGTTCATCTCTTTGGAAACATTTTTAATAAAATTTCGCTCTTTTTGTCATACTGGATGTTTGTAAGGATCAATACCTAAGTTGTGAAAGTGCAATTATGGGTACTTCCAGCTCAAACAGAGCAGTGCAGAATCAATATTTGGTGATTTCAGGCACTTTAACGGTGTTATGAGATGCCACTGAAGCAGTACTGGTCATACTGTAGGAAAATAAGCCTTGTTTTGAGGCTTTGTCAGTGTAATATCAATGAGTCTAGGTTCCTTTTCTGAGAAAATCGAGGCTTTTCCTACTAAAACTGCAAAATATTCATCAAACACAATGTGAAATCTTTTCAGAAGCCCTGATGTGATTAAAAAACTATCACAAATAAGAAATTTAATATGACACAAGGTTTGTTTCTTGTAAATATCATTTGAATGATATATTATATAAAAGTTGTTGATGAAATGTGGCACCCCAGGGGCCAAATTCATGTTTGTTTTTTTTACCATGTCAGTAGGTGGAAGAAAATTTTACTTTAAGTGTTATGATAACATGGGGGATGCCTGATGATATTGGCAAATTATATAGCCTCAATCCCAATCCCTCAGTTTTTCAAAAACAAATTGGAGATTCTTGTTATGAGGGGTTTGGAAGACGTCTAAATAAGGTAATTTTTTTCAAAAAGTATTGTGTACTTATGCAGAATTTTAGTTTTATGCTGGTATTTGAGTTGTTTTCAGCTGAAGTTGTGAGCTTTTATCCATCCCAGCTTACGCAGGTTTCAGAGTTGAAAACTTTACTGGGGGCAATACCAATTTTTTTGGCCCATTTCCCACAGTTTGAACACTTTTCTTGAAAAGAACATATTTCTATGTTTTCGACTCAGTGGAGGTCAAAAGTTGAATTTTAATGTAGAGATGATACTTTTATCGCTTGAAAGAGGTAAAATGTATTTGTGGTGGGGTTGGGGTTGATTATAGGTAACACTGTACTAACTATTTGAATCAGTTACCTGCCTTGAAAAGTTGCACCTGGAAATGATGCAATCTCCAAAACTAAGCAGCCTTGAGAAAAAAATATTGATTTAAAAAGCCTTTGAAGCATTGTACTGAAATCTTGCATCATTGCCTAATATTGCAGAGAAAAAAGAGGGCTGATTTGATGAATTTTGAGGCCTAAAAAATACAATTTACTATTGTAGTGTTTTTGTTGGAAATTCCATTAAAAATATATGCCTGTGACTGGTAGTTTCCTTCCTGTCACTTTTTCTCTCTCATTTGTTGCATGATCCCCAGTTTTGAGGGCTGAAAAAGTTGTCTGAAGGACTATACTTGACAAAGGTATTTGAATTCCCAAATTAAAATGATGCAATCATATTTTTTTTTATACAAACATTATAATGGTCATCTATAGGAAAATATTTAGTACTGTGATACCTCGAGTCATCCTCTTGCAATCCTCCTGCTCATTTTCAATGAAATGTAGTGTAAGTGATTGTTTGGAGCAATTAAAGTTTGTTGAAATATAGTTACTGCTCACAGACGGGCAATAATCCTCCCAGTGTAAACAAATGTTTTTCTCAAGCTGATGAATGCATTGACTGGTATTCAGTGTTAGGGTTTCTTTTGGTGTTCAGGGTACAATTTGTTCAAAAAGAAGTTTACGGGGTAATGCTTGCAGTTAATCTGCAAAAGGAATGAATTTGGGGCTCTACAAAATATTCATCCTATCTGACCCCCTTAACAAAGCATGTTGTATATCAAATAGCAACAGATTCTGACCAGTGAATCTGGAGATAATGTTTTCACAGACTAATTTTCCCATACAGAGCACAAATATTAACCCAGGGACTTGATTTAAAAATATCAACAGATTGTGACCTGTGAATCTGAAAAAAGAAGAATTTTAAAGATTATTACTCAGGCTTGCATAGGGAGCCCATATATTAACGTTGGTTTGAAAAAAGACTTAAATGGTATACAGCATCCTTGTGTGTGGAGGGGTATTTTGACTTGGTGCAATATGAGGAATAATCTTTAAAAATCTTCTTCAGATCCACCAATCAGACTCTTTTGTTATATGATATACAGCATCCTTAGAGAGGTCAGATTCAAGTTTGTTCAAATCAAGTCCTTGGGTTGATATTTGGGCTCCCTATGGGAGCCTGAATTTTAACTTAATGCATATTGGGGAATAGTCTTTAAAAATCTTCTTCTCCACCTCCACCAGTCAGAAACTTCGGGTATTTGATATACAGCATTCTTAGCGGAGTCAGATTCGAGTGTGTTCAAATCAAATCCCTGGGTTGATATTTGGGCTCCCTACGGAAGCCTATATTTTAACTTTGTGCAACATGAGGAGTATTCTTTCAAAAATCTCCAGAACCACCACAGCAATCTTACTGGAGGGGGTGGGGGGGGGGGGGGGGGGGGGGCTGGGGACATGGCAGTTTTAAGTTGTTCAAATCATGTCCCCAGATTTATAGTTTAACTCCATATGGGAACACAAATTTAACATCGTGCAGTGTAAGGAAGAATCTTTTAAAATCTTCTGATTCACCTGTCAAAGTATTTTGATATTTGGTATAGAGCATCCTTAAGGAGGTCAGATTCAGGTTTGTCCAAATTGAGTCCCATAGTTGATGTTTGGGCTCAATATGGGAGCCTGAAATTTAACACAGTGTAATATGAGTAACATGCTTCAAAAATCTTCATCTCCAGAACTCCCAGTTAAAATATTTTGATATGTGATACACACCATCCTAAGAGAAGTTGGATTTAAAAATAAAAGGAATAATCTTTAAAAGTCTACTTCAGATTCAATAGTCAGAATCCTGATGGTTCAGGTTTGTTCAAGTTGAGTCCCTAGGTTTATATTGGGGTTCCCTGGTTTTGCATTACTGGAAATCTAGGCATTATTTGTCTGGTAGCATCTCAATACTAGAAAAAATCATCTTACTTGGACAACAGAGTTATAAATAATTACATAACTTCATTCCTCTGTAGTGTGAACTAGCTATAGATGCTAATTAAATCCTTCTTTAAACAACTTTGTTGGGTGAGCACCTCCGGCCCCATGGAGTCTGTTGTTATATGCAGAGAGCTTAAAATTCATGCTGGATTCAAAATCAATTCTTGCAAATGATTATGACAAGGAAAACAGTGAGAATCAACTCTGATTCTCACATGATGTTTATTTGAATTGAGTCATAGATTCTGAAAGTGTCCTTAAACGCATGGATAATTCTGCTTATGTTTTGCTTCCCCCATATTAAGGTGATACTTCAACTTAGCACTTGTGTCTCGTGAAGTCTTTACTAGAAACCACTGCCAAGGTTCTGTAGCATCTATCGGCAAGACCACCAAAAGCTGGTAATTTGCATTATAAGTTCCAAATTGGAACCAGGCCCTATTGAGTTAAAATAATATATAAATTTGAAGTTTGTTTTTTACTGTGGAATATATACTGTTACTCTCACAAGGGCATAACAGTAACACTAAATTATTTTTTTTATATGATAAGATGGTCCTGAACTCAGTAATGGTTATGGGATATAATAAATCTTCATGTTAGGCCCCCAAAAAATAAAAATCTGTTTCTCAGGCCCTCCTGCATGGTCCCTTTGGCTGCCGCATGTTCTCTTTTTATAACCAATCCAAACTTAAAAAAATCAAAATCAAATGGTTTATGTCTGATATTTTACCCATGTTAATAAAATTGTCCCTTGAGTGCAAGAAGGCTTTGCAATGCTTTAGCATTGCAAAGCCTTCTTGTACTCAAGGGATGTAATACACCACTACCCATGCTATTCTGTAGGTTATGAGGCCCAAAACATAAAACAAACCAAGAACATGAACTTTTTAATGGTAAAGAAATAATTACAAAAATAAAAAATAAAATAAAAAAAATCCCCCGCCTACATGCAATTTTACAAAAAATGGCCTGAGAAACAGAAGATCTACTTTGTGAGGCCTTATCATAGGGGAGTAAACATAATGGTATGTTATCAGTGGTTACTAAACAGAATACCATCTAAATAGTTGACCTCATCAATGTTCAATTGAACAGAAATACCTGATCATCAAAAAAAAAAACCTAAATTACACTAAACCCCTTGGAGGCACAATTGGAGAAGATTTTCTTCGACAAAATTATCCCCCGAGTGCCAAATTCAGAGTACACATCTTAAAAAAGGTGGAATGCATAAGAAATAAAGCTTTTATTTCTTTCCCTTAACATATATTTTTTATTTCTGTAGGAATATGATTGGGTTGTATTGAAAAATATTCTGGAACAGCTGCCTTTATTGCTTCAGAATAAAACACTTATATTGTCAACAGATGAAAATTTGATTGATTCCCTTTGTTACAGAATATGTGCAATGGTAAGTTTTTTAATGAGGTTATATTCCCAGAAGATCTTTCACAGTATTTGCAATGGAATGTTATTTTAAAGAATTTGTATTCCCGAAAGACATTTTTTATGCACGCACGTCCTTGATCAATTGGGAATGTAAAACACTAGCATGGAGAAAGAAGTCTGATAGGACAACACCATTTGGTGTTATCGATTTATTCTTTCGTAATCATTGTTACGAATTATAAATTATTATGCAATGATTAATACATGGGTTCATGACAATTTATACACAATCAAATTTAACTCACTCATTTGAGTGGGTGTAACCGCCTTATACACAATCAAATTTAACGCCCACGGTGATCTGTGTAAGCATGTACACCGAGGGCAAAGAATTGCAAAGCCGCCTTATACACAATCAAATTTAACGCCCACGGTGATCTGTGTAAGCATGTACACCGAGGGCAAAGAATTGCAAAGCAAGAGTCCAAGTTTGAACAAGATACAACTCAAAGCCATCACAAGGCAAGAAGATAAATAGTTGCCATCCATCACTGAAAATGTCTAAGTGTCCTGTATGGATGGAACGCAATGCAATGCAAAATGCATATAACATGAATACCTGTGCGATCTGTGTAAGCATGTACGCATCAGGCGAGAAAGACGACATAAATGACAAAGAATATAAGTGACCTTCTGTCACAACCAATTACACAGTTACCCTTAGGAAAAAATAATATGTACATCTGAGAAACACACTAACAAATTGTCTCACAAAAGTAGAACCCATGAGCCGAGCATTATGAAACAATGCGTCACATCGCGCCCCAGGAAAAAACGCCTGTTGCGGAAACCTGCTACCCAAGTGAATGCAATCGTGACGACTTAGGTGCAGGTACTCACCAAGAGGAAGCTCGGTCAAAATGTATAATAGCCTAGCTCCATAATTCGTATGAAGGCAACAAAAGCAACAGAAGTAGCCAACTTTGAGAACAAAACATCAGACCCATTTGGGTGGGAGGGCGGGGAACTTAATAGATATCTGGATAATACTGTTCACAGTTTCCTGGAAACGAAGTGAGTGAAGAGTGGACGCTATCTTTTCACACCTTCTGCTGACCGTGTAACCTGATTGGTTGAAACGATAACCCTGTTCTCTGGTTAATTTCAGCGCCCTCTCTTACCATTAATGGAATTGGTAATTACCAACAAGCATTGTTATGAGTAACACTAATAATCATAAGCGCCCTCTGACAGGTGATTACAGGTGAATGTGATAGACTTCTTTGGAGGTTTTGGTATACACTGCAAAGCCGGTGATGGGGCATCAGACGATCCCATGGTCAAAGTGTATTCCGTTGTCTCTGCATTCTGGGGAAGGAGAGTCGCCAACTCAATAAACTCTTCAGCCCATATCTTCTGCTTAAGGCTAGGGCTGACCATACCATCCAAGGGAACGGAGGCAGAAACAAAATTAGCAACAGAGTAATTAGAAGATGAAGGTGTGGGTGGCCACCTGAATGGAGTGGCCGACCCCATGTTTGGGGTGGGAGTGGGCAACTCCCCTAAACCTAAAACCAGGGTGGGTGCTGGAACACCCCCAGGTAACAATGTCTGAACCTCACCTACTGTGCGGTTAATAACAGGAATGTTCATGCTGGGTGATGTGGACCTCGCTTCTTCCTGCGCTCTCAACTGGTTGATTGTCTCTTGCAGTTGGTCAATTAAGGCCTGGTTCGAAGTTGACGGAAGAGCATCAGAGTTCTGAGTAGGGCCAGTAAATAAGCTGGTGGAAATGTCCATGCTTGGAATGGCCCGATGTGTGGATGTGTTGAACACCCCTGGGAGCGACTGAGGGACCGGGCCACTAAATGAATGAAAGTCCTGGCTCACATGTGGAGAAACTGATGAAGATGCAGTCACTGGTAGACCCTGCAGTGTTGACAGCATTGTAAATTGAGTGTTCAATGGAACTGTTGATGAGATAGTGACTGGTAGACCCTGAAGTGCTGACGGCATCATAAATTGCGAGTTCAACGGAACCGACGGTACAGGTGGAGAAACTGTTGAAGATGCAGTCACTGGTAGACTTTGTAGTGTTGACGGCATTGTAAATTGAGTGTTCAATGGAACCGACGGTGTGTGACCCTGGGTCACATCAGGTGGGTTTAATAACTGAATAGAGTCACTGGGTTGCACACCTCCTGTCACTTGGTTGGAATTAGTAGTAACTGTCACTGCTGGAGCTCTGCGACGCGCATGTCTTAATGGTCTCTGTGACTCTGCTAAAGAAGTTTGAATGTCATATACTGGCACCGGTACCGACTCAGTGGCACTGCTCCCTGGTACAGCAAATAAATGGGATAAACCATCAGTAAGCCCTGGAACAACACGGGTGGCAACAGTTTGTTGAACATCAGCAGGTGAGGGAACTGCCGCCGCTGACCTCCTCTTCCTTCTGATGTTAGGCATCCTGAAACTTGTAAACAGAAATTAGTAACCGGTCAGAAAGAATAATGATGAATAGACCCCAGGAAAAGATAACACCCTTACACGGAGAGAGCAGTCACGGAGTGCTTTGGTCACAGAAGACTACAAAGCACTGCTAATACTGTACTGAGGCAGTTGGGAAAGTCCCATGCTGCAAACACCCTTACACGGAGAGAGGAGTCACGGAGTGCTTTTGATCACAAAAGACTACAAAGCACTGCTAATACTGTACTGAGGCAGTTGGGAAAGCCCCATGCTGCAACCCACACTACTAATCGGGGAAAAAAAAAAAAAAAAAATGCGGAAGTACATATACAACGGAACACTCAGCACGTAGGTGGGGAATACTAACAGGGTGGGTGAGGAAAATAAATGACGAAGCGGTCAACTCAAACACCCTCGGTCCCTCACCCTCCACAATCACGGTACAGTCTAAACTGAAACTCCTCTCTACTACAGTGACCGAGCACCGCAAGGGTCAACAAATGAAGGCTACACGGGCCACAGTGGCGAAAAGTCAGTGGCGTAGATAGCTTTTCGTTGGCGGAGGGGCAAGCCCAAAATTTTCTGACAGACCGAAAATTTTCCGACAGACCGAAAATTTTCTGACAGTGTAACAACAACAAAAACCCAAACAAACAGAAAGAATCTGTTATTTACTGCAAATTGGTCTTTTTTACCCAAAATGTACCCAACAGGGCATGTTTTTATCCCCAAAGCCAGCATTTGAATGTTATTAGGCATAAATTCGCCTAAAAATGGTCCCAAAAAATTTCCGATAAAACTTATGGTGGGGGGGGGGGGGGGCCCTCTGCCCCCCCCCCCCCCCCCCTTATCTACCCCACTGCCAAAAGCACATGGGGTGCTATGTATAGTTTGGTATTCATTTGTTAGGTGGTATAAATAAATAAAATTAGGAAGAGATAATCACCGGCGTAGGTCCTGACAACTAACAGAAAAACAAATGACAACGAAGATATATAAATAAATCGGTACGACAAACGACCAGAATGTCACGAGCTGAACGTAAACAGCTGATTAAACGGGCCAAATAATAACGGCGAGCAAAATTGTACCGAATACGTACACGGTCCAATACTGGTGTGAACGAATAAGACAAGACAAGCAAACTGGGAACAACAAATGACCGATCCCAGCGAGAAAGGGAATAAAATATGTCACGGGACGGAGGATCGTTGTCGGGCAAATGGTAATGTGTTAATAATTGATCACTGACGATGGACCAATCAGTGAACGATCAAGAGGCTGCGTCTATACTGTGGAGGGAAACTGCCAAGAAAAACCACAATAAACCATGACGTCATACGGATGGGTACACAAAACAAATTCACGCTTCGGAATTATTGAAATGGATTGGGGGGGGGGGGGGGCGGGGGTGTGGGGGGCGGGGGTGTGGGGGGGGGGAGGGGTCCAGATTACCGACCGGCCGCCGGAGAGAGGGACTTTAAACCACTCGTAATTGCAGAACGAATATTACCCCAAAATGCATACAAACCTTTACTATTCAAATGAACTCCGTCGGAAAGCTTTCCACAAATAGAAGAAGCCAGCCGTTTCTGACGCCAGAAACGAACTGAAGCCGAAGAACCATGGAGATTTTGAGCCAAATCGGCGTTCAGCTCGTCCACCTTACAGTTGAACCGCTCGATATTACCCACCTTAACAGAAAAGACCTTACCGGGACACGGTAATTTAATACGAAACCGGTGAAGCACCTCAGACACAAAAATATGCTTTGCGTGAACGCTGCCCTCTAAGAAAGATACAAAATTCTGCAGTGCACGACCGACCTCGCCAGGCGCCATTGAGGACAGATCATTACCCCAGAGGACCAGAATGACAATATCAGGGGCGAATCGACAAATTTGACGCCTATGCGAATCAGAAAGTTTCTGAAAAGTCAGGCCACTAATACCAAAAAGCCGCACATCTACATCAACAACCTTGGCGTCCAAAGTTAAAGGTTTAGCAAAACTGTGAGCAAACGGAGTACTCGCACCTGGAGTGTCAAGTAGTAAATAACTGGCAAAGCGAGAAGCAAAACTACTGCCGAATATCAACAATTTAACGCCCATACCTTCGGTGCAGAGTTACACACGAGGTCCAAAGCAAATATTGAATGAAAATGGGATAAAATAAACAGAATTAAAACGATACTGACCTGGATAAATAGAATGAACACTGAAGAACTTAATAGATATCTGGATAATACTGTTCACAGTTTGCTGGAAACGAAGTGAGTGAAGAGTGGACACTATCTTTTCACACCTTCTGCTGACCACGTAACCTGATTGGTTGAAACAATAGCCCTGTTCTCTGGCTAATTTCAGCGCCCACTCTTACCATTAATGGAATTGGTAATTACCAACAAGCATTGTTATGAGTAACACTAATAATCATAAGCGCCCTCTGACAGGTGATTACAGGTGAATGTGATAGACTTTAATTAAGAACCCAGTCAGAGTGTTAACACACAAGGACTACCAGCACAAATATTTTTACTAGTAAAACAACTATTCTAGCAGTAAGCATTTTAGCTGATCTGTGAAAACCCCTTTGCTGAGATACTACACTTTTTTCATCTTGAAAATTACTGAGGCTGTTTTACCCAAACTTTTGACAATATTCCTTACCAAAGACCATTTAAAGTTTCTTTCTTCAGTGTCCATGTAAGTATGCTTGACCTCTCACCATTTGCATCATTCAGAATGTGAAATTGGACCTTTGAAAATTAAGCTGGTCAGTTTTGCAGTTTCTCCAGGTTTTGGTTTGGTTTTGTATAATAACTTGGTTTTCAGTTTTGTATCTGGTTTTAGGGACACAATATGCATTTTCTTTAAAGTATGCATTATACTGTGCCAGAATAGTACTGAAACAGTGCTCTAACACTAACTTGCCCAAAGAATTTGATTGTGGTAATTACCAGTGTGAATGAGTTTACATTAAATTTGATAAATTTGAATATTTTTAGTCACCTGACTGAATGTCAGGGTGAGCTGTTGTGATCACTCACCTTTCTTAATCCATATCCATTGTCTGTCATCTGTCGTTCATGAACATGGTGTCCATGACTTCTCAAAAACCACTGGACCGAGTTCGGTTAAATTTGAGGTGACTGTTTGTTTTGACATCACATTTTGATTGTTAGGTCAGCTTTGACGTAGTCAAAGTTGAGGTTTTGTCATGGCCCGTCATCCGCCTGTCCATCTGTCTGTCCATCCATTAACAATTCAATACGGCTCGGGCTAGAGGCTGTATTTATGAACCGATCTTTATGAAGCCTCTTGGCAGGGTTCATACGCAAGTCTGGAAGTCTGGAAAAAGTATAGAATTTTTAAAAACGTTTTCCAGGCGTGGAAAAGGTATGGAAAATGACTTTTTCATATAAATGGTATGGAAAAAGTATGGAAATTTAATTAAATGTATTCAGAATTACTTTTGCTGTCCATGAAAATCAAATTTCGTACTAAATTTCTTTTTATTTTAGTTTTTATTTCGTTTTGAATCATATTTTGAAACTCGTAAAATTTAGGCCTTTGTATACAAACCCAACACGGAAATAACCTATCTGACACGAACATTAACGACCATTAATTGATCCATATATTTCCGTGATCAAAATGGCTGCGCCCAGTGATAACGTGTTTACGTTGTGAACATCAAGAAAAACAACACACAAACATCAAAGTTTAATAGGCTAAGTTGAGGTATTTTGTAATACTGTCAACAAATTAACGTGAAAGGAAATGTGGAAATGTTGTTTTCAAACTGTGGTTGGAAAATCTCAAATACACACACTGGATTAGCAGGAACACAAAATTCAAAACAAAGTCAGAGGCAAAATGTCTCGTCTATGACAAGTCTTTTGACATCTCAAATACAGGGGAAGTGGCATTAAAAAGACATAAGGCCTCCAGAAAACATACTATTTTGGATCAAAAACACTCAAAAAAACACACACACAAAAAAAAAACGCAGCTCAGCCAACAGTTGTTGATTGACTTGTTAATAAGAATTTTAATAGTTTTTGTTCATGACATTAGTTGTGATGATTGGTGGTAAAACTCAAGAGATCTGGCAGTAAGTTTAAACTCCAACACATTGCATGTACATGTAAGTGTTTTGTACGATATATTTTTGATTTATCTGGTCATCCTAGAGGTTAAAAAAACAACTCTGCGATGGCTGCGAAGGGAATGGAAAAAATAGAGGAGGTTCTGGAAAAAGTATGGAATTTTTTTTCTTGGTAGGTGTGGGAACCCTGTCTTGGGTACCTTTTTATCTCCTTGGGACGAGAACAAGTGTTTTTGGGTGCGGTCTGAAAATAAGATGGCTGCCGGCATCCATTTTGTACTGAAATTAGGTACAGTCAGTTTTTTGTACAGAACTTCTATATGAAGGTTCTGATTTGAACAAATTTTTGAATTAATGTTTAGTAACATGAAATACCGTACATCACATATAATACAGGTCTTTTTCTCGTGCAGAAATTATGCAAATTAAATGAACTTTGATTTATTCAGTGCTACTTATACACAGTAAGTGCACATGTCAATACGGCTCAGGCTAGAGGCTGTATTTATGAATCAGTCTTCACGAAACCTCTTGGGTACCTTTGTTATCACCTTGGGACGAGAACAAGTGTTTTGGGGTTCGGTCAAAACTTCAAGAGGGCTGCTGGTGGCCATTTTATACCGAAATTAGGTGCAATCAATTTTTTGTACAGAACTTCTATGTGAAGGTTCTGATTTGAATAAATTTTTGAATGAATGTTTAGTAACATGGAATACATTAAATATGATACAGGGTTTTTTCTTGTGCATAAATTATGCAAATAAGATGAACTTTGATTTTTTCAGTGCTACTTATACTAGTGTTGGGACGACTATCAAATTTCCCTGTCGACTAGTTGCCAGCTATTAGTCGCCGACTAGATGGTCTGCTACAATCGAAACATACAAACTGGTTAGGGGTAGGCCGTTATTTTGACCTTATAAACCGAAATAATCACAACAAAACTAGAAACCGCTATCGTCTCAACATGTCGATATTATACTTGATAATGCCTCACTGTAACAGCTTCTGTTTAGACCGTTTTCTGCTTTTAATTCAGTAGAACTGGTTAAGCAAATTTTAGTGTCATATTTACATTCTTCCAAAAGAAATTAATAATAATTTTAAAGCCTAGAATCCACACGTGGTGCTCAATGTACAATAATTGCATATATATATACACACACACATACATACATTCTCTCACAGATACATTGATACATGGATCACTAATATCATTTAATGGTGCCCAAAGCCACATCAGCAACCGAGGCTATATCATGGCGATAAGCGACAGAACCTAAAAGAAAAAGGGTATTGAATTAAAACAAAATAAAAAAACAAAACAAAACAAACTACAACTTTATCAAAACAATTATGTGAGTGTAACTTGACGAGTAACGAGGCAATCCTCACTGACTCAGTCACACCCATGCACCTGGTAATGTCAGTTTATGACCAAAATTAAAAGACCACTGAAGGAAATGCCTTTCGAAAAAGGTAGGTTTTAGTACCTGACTTGAATGATTCAAGTGATGTACTATTTTTTATGTCGATTGGAAGAGAATTCCAAAGCCTTGGGCCAGCAACCGCAAAGGCCCTATCACCAGCACTAGTAAATTTAGATACGGGCTGAACCAGATTGAGTTGACCTGATGACCTAAGAGACCTCGGTGGTTTGTGGATGGTAAGCAGATCGGACAGGTAGGATGGTGCAGATCCTGAGATACACTTAAACACCAAAAAAACAATTTTAAATTGAATTCTTTGCTTAACGGGTAGCCAGTGTAACTCAGAGAGTACTGGTGTTATATGGCAACTTTTGAGTTCTTGTTATGACCCGTGCAGCACAGTTTTGGATGTGTTGTAGCTTTTCAAGAATAGATGTTTTAGAGCCAATCAGAAGAGAGTTGCAGTAGTCGAGGCGACTGGTAACAAAGGCGTGGACAAGCTGTTGTGACGTCTGCGTATCAATGAAGGATCGAATTTTGCTAATATTTCTAAGATGAAAAAATGCACTTCGAGAGACATGTTTGATTTGTTCATCAGCGGCCAAATTTTCATCCATGAAGTAACCTAAGTTTCGAACACAGCTACTTGGTTTTATCGCAGAACCTCCAATATTGAGGGACAGTTTGGATATTTTTGAAAGTTGATGAGGTAGACCTATATATGTTACTTCTATCTTGTCATCGTTCAATTTAAGAAAGTTTTTAGTCATCCATGCCTTGATGTCTGAAATACAAAGTTCAATCTTATGCATGCTGCAGGCTCAAAGGCGTGAGTAAAACTAATATACAGCTGTGTGTCATCGGCGTAAAATGAAAGTCAAGGCCATGGCTTCGGATAATGTCACCAAGAGGTACAACATAAACAGTGTGCAGTGGGGGACCCAACACCGATCCTTGAGGGATGCCAAAATGTAGTGTCACCTTGTCTTGACGACTCACTGCCAATAAGGACACTCTGTGTGTGACCATTAAGGTACAATGAAAAACAATTAAGTGCTCGGTCAGTAAGGCCTATTCTCACTGCCAGTCTTTCAAAAAGTATGTTATGATCTTTGGTGTCAAAAGCGGCGCTTAAATCCAACAAAACAAGACCTGTTAGGTTGTGCCTGTCGGTGGATAGGAGGATATCATTTTGGACCCTTAGAAACGCCATTTCTGTACTGCAATTAGATCTGTATGCAGATTGGTTAACTTCGGCTAGGCCGTGGGCTGCCAAATGAGAATTCAGCTGAGAAGCCACCGCACGCTCAATAATCTTTGATAGGAATGGAAGATTAGAGACTGGTCGGTAGTTTTTCAGAACCTCTGGGTCAAGTGTTGACTTTTTGAGAAGAGGTTTCACTAAAGCGTGCATCATGCGTGTCAGAAAGACGCAAGAGTGGAGGTAGGCATTGACCAGTTTCAAGATCGGTGTAGTTAACTCCGAAAGAGATGCTTTTAACAACCAAGTTGGAATGATATCTAGCATGCATTGCTTAGATGGTGCCTTGGATATTAACCTCTGGATATCTGTTGTAGCCAAAGGTTTGAATTGGGACAACTGTGCAACAGCTTTAACACAGGTGCATGGCATGTCGGCCATCTGTCGAAGATCTGATTGTGAGCTTGTATCAAGCGAAGCTCTGATAGTCTCAATTTTTTCAGAAAAGAAAGAAGAAAATCTATTCGCAAGGTCTCATGATTCCAATTTCTTATCAGACATCAACTAAGCACACAATTTCACAGTAGTTGGAATGTTGGATGCATTATGGATATGTTGCTGGTGATATTACTGTAATGTCTCGCATCATTTGTAAATAGTCACAAAATGTAGTTTGTAAAACAGTAATTATTCAAATAGGAGTCCAATAAACAAAAGAAAATTATCAAATATTATTTATAAAATTCAGTAATTAACAATTAATTCTTATTAATCAAAGTAAATAATAAACAGTAGTCAGATAAAAATAAAAATTAAGACCGTAATTTATTTATAAAATGGTAATTAATTAAGTGAAAACTTAACGTAAGTTTAATCAATAATTAAAGTTGGTAATTTGGTGGAGCGCCGAATCCCTGCCCAAAGCCATTCTCCATTTCGGTATTTTTCAGCGTTTCGGCACAATAAACGTTTGTAGGATTTTACCCCTTTTATTTATATTAAACGTTAAGAGTAAATCGCGTAAGTTTCAACAACTCTAGTTTTACCTTTGGTGCACCGTTCGTTACGGCTAGTGTTGTCAGTGTGTTAATATTTGACAAAATGCACATTGCAAGATCATTTATTAGCACAAAGTTTACTTCTGTCAACCATTACTACGCAAGGTATTATGGGACTCGTACTAAATTTAGCTACTTTTCTCAGTAGTCATGGTTATTTTCCCACACTCCGACCTCCGAAATTGGAAGTAGTTTTACTACGTCCAATACATCCACTTTTTCATTGGCCCTTTCGGAAGGTGAAGGTACATCCGAGCGACATCCAGAAGCTCATTGGCTGAACTGGAGCCGGAGGTACTTTCCAGAGGTCAGGTGTATAAAAGGAGAGACATTCATTCGCGGAGGTCTTCTCCACGTCATTTACCGGCAACACAACAAAGCCTTACTGGCGAAAATCAGCATATGACAGATTTGAACAAGCATTAAAGAGACAATTAAAGCCTTCATAATTCAGATTAAAAAGGTACATACAAAAGAAATATGGATTGAAAATACACACATCAATACGAGCCTTCCTTATATATATCTGTTGAAACTCTATAAAGAGTCTTTTGGGATTTATACGGCTCACTCTTAGCCAAAAGTTCCCACTTTCGGTTTCACACTTTTACTACGAATAATACTACGAATTGTTTACATTGGCTACACAACAAATGCTCGTAGTAGTTTTGCCTGTACTGCTGTTCAGGCACAGTCCTGTCGAGTTTGAGGAATACTGGGAGGGTGTACACTAATGTTACACGTCATTTACGACAAACACAGTATTTATTTATTTTAATAAGATAAAAATAATATAGCTTCAAGTCCAACGCATTATAACAACCACTCGAGTGAATTACTACTAATACTAGTACAGAAATAATTTTTGGAACAACACCTCTCACAACATTATTTTATTTCCACTGAAAAGAAGCCAACCAAGTTACCAATGCCTTTTTATTAATAAATGACCTGGGTTCTTTGTACTTCCTCTTCAGAGTTTTTCATGTATACCTTGTTAGCTGTTCTACACAGTGCACAGTGTAGTTGATACAGACGTTCCTGTAGTGCTGATACAAACTTTATGTATGTGCATTTACCCTAACTGAGCTCCTAGAGCTTGGCTTATTGTGTTTGGAGTATTTTCATATCGTCTAACTTTTTGTCGGCACTTTCTTGTCTCTTGCAAACTCGTGCCTGTTCACCCATCTCTTGCTCACATTTTATGTAGCCTATAGGGAATGGCCTAAATATTGAAGGGGTACTATAATCGGGTATTAACTACTGATGGCCCACATTTACAGAGATCAAGAATAACAGTATTTAACAGAAAGAAGAAACTAACATACGCACTCCAATTACTCAAGAATAACAGTATCTAACAGAAAGAAGAAACTAACATACACACTCCAACTGCTCAAGAATAACAGTTTTTAACGGAAAGAAGAAACTAAAACATACGCTCCAGTTCCTCCCGAACAATAGCATTTAACAGAAAGAAGAAACTGGACCTTATACTCCAGCTAATTTATATATTGTCAGTAATAACCACCAGGTGACACAGTGGCCCAACACTATTGGTGACCCAATTACCTGTATATTGAACTAGCATATTGCTACCAACACTGAGGTCATTGGTTATCAGTAATTGAACCAAGCACTCTACCAATTTGTTATATTATTATTACTGGTGATCATAAGTTTATGAACTTTGGGGGTAACTAAAGTTATAAGGGATTTCAGTGTTTGGGTTTTCCTGGGTTGTTCCTCCGAGTCAATGGTTGGCCCAAAAAGTGTGTGATCAGTTGAGGTGAGATTAGAGGGCTAGACCGTTACATTACCGATATGAAATTGAACTTCGGGTGTTCATGGAAAAACTTTGTCACTCAAGGAAAACAACTCAGGATGTAGAACTTCGTACCTTAGAAAATCTGCACTGATGTGGACGTTTCCGACAAAATTTTCCGATCTTTGATGTTCTGAGCATGTTGTACGATGATCGGACATCTTGTGACCAAAAGGTATGGGCACCAAACACCCTGAGATTTGTGCATAAGGTGTTCAGAACAGCCATTTTTCTGAACATCTCTTACAAATCTTGGGATGTTAGGGTCAAGCACATCTGCAACTGGATGGAGAATTATTGACAAATGACAACAACATGATTTTGTGGACCAATGGACCATGAAACACCACAGTAACACAATTCATTATAAGTTTATAACGTGAAAGGGGGAATGGGGTTGTTTTAGCAGCATTAAGGCATTGCATTGTTACTTAACATAAATATAAGAAAGTCACTAGAATAAAACCACAGACTTTCTGACATTTATGTTATGTTACAATACAATGCCTCAGTGCTGGAACGTCGCTTTCCCCTACACGAAACCACTGATCTCATGATTCCAATTCTTTGATCTCATGATTCCAATTTCTTATCAGACATCAACTAAGCACACAATTTCACAGTAGTTGGAGGCATTATGGATATGTTGCTGGTGATATTACCGATATGATTTGGGACCATACCCCAATACTATTGATGTCTGATAAGAAATTGGAATCATGAGATCAAAGCCAATAGGCCCAATCCCGGTCGAGTGCTGAAGGCATGCTGCATGGCATTGCCTGGCCTGGTAACGAATTCGACACTTGAGTCAGATGCCCCCAAAGCCAAGGGCAAAATCATAAGAAGTTCTGGTTGGAAAACAGTACAAACATCAAAACAATTCTCACACTGGTAACAAAAATTGGGATTAACCGGAAGACATCCATCAACACTAAGACCCCCTCTACAATGGCCCAATCTTCCAGACTACGCTCAGGTACATGTATTATGCTGAGACCCCAAGATGTACTGTGATGCTAGGATAGAAATATTCTATCCCTGTATCACAGTACATCTTTGGGTATCATAGATAATACAATCAACAAATTGATGAAATTTTTATGAACAAGACACAAAATGAAATTAACCATCGCATTCATTGTCCGGAGTCGCGGTGAATACAAGACTATTGTCCTGATCATTGAACAGTGAGTGTCGGTGCAAAAAGTACATTCATTGCATTGTAATCATTAGTCTTTGGAACCATAGGGAGCTGCTCTACACGTTTCACATTTGCAATCAACTGCATCGTCAAGGTTTTTGTCAAATTCAAGCTGAACATTATAGTTTTTGTCTGTGCTTTCTTTCCCTGGATTAAATTTGCAAATTATATTTGAATTTTCACGGATAAATATTAACTCATGAACGGTCGTAGGGTCTAAGTTTGACCGTTGCTTACTGATGACCATCCCTGAAACACTGAACACATGCTGTGCCTCAACAGATGTACCAGGCATGGCTAGGTACTTCTTGGCAATGCGCAGAAATTTCACGGAGTTGATTTTCCACCAAACTCGCGGGTCAGCATCCGAAGGCCTCACCGTTTTGTATTCCTCGAGCTCTTTCTCGTGGTTGTCAACAATGGCATCACTGCTGTCGTCAAAATACCCACCCAAAAGAAAACGCATCGCCTTGTTTGCCTGGTTCAATTTTGACTGCTTACATTTTGGTATGTACTCACTTGTACCTGGCTGTGCGCATCCAGATGTGGTTTGTTTTTCTGACAGAATTTCATCCACACCAGGTTCAATGTTGGTGTCTGTCTCATTGACATCTTTCTGGGTTTTAATTTCATTTAAGAGCTGTCTCCAAACCTTCGACTTCTGATCTTCTGACTAAACATGCAATGATTTGTGTCTGATATCCAGTGCACCAGACATAACAAGAGCAGATAAAACAAAGTCCTCATCTTCAGATATGACACCAGGTTCAGAATAGCGTTCTTGCAGGTCTTTAGACACCGTATTTTTAAAATCACGCACCACGCTGCTGTCCGAATCTTCAACCGCCAGGTGATTTTCCAATAAACCTTTAACAACTGGATATATCATACTTAACGTAGGGTATGCCTCGCTCCCAAGCAACGTAGTGGCCATCTCTAATGGTTTCAAAACAGGCGTTATTTCTTCAATAGTTTTCCAGACTTCGTGTGAGAGTTCAAGAGTTTTGGCATCTTCCTGTTTTGTGACAGTCCGGTCTTGAAGTACAGCAAAGACTGGCAAGCGCTGCTCTACCAAACGATTGAACATATAAAATGTTGAGTTCCAGCGAGTCTTGATATCTTGTATAAGTTTATGTTCTGTGGCTGAGAGCTGACTCGGTTTAGCCGCGAGTGCATCTGATGCCAGTGTTGATTGGTGGAAATGGGCGACAACTTTCGGTGCAGCTCCTGCTGCTCTGCATAATTTATTAATTGACAAACCTCTGTTGACACTAAGCTGCAGCGTATGTGCAAAACATCGAATGTGTTCCCATTCTGTAAGACGTATCCCTTTTACAATATTTGAGGCATTGTCTGTTGTTATCGATGCAATCTTCTGGGGTGCGATACAAAATGATTGTATAATATTTGTAGCTCATCGCGTAAATGCTCTCCCGTATGATGATCAATGATCTGCCTAGTACAGAGAACGCCCATCTTGTACTCCCATTCATTGTCAATCAAGTGGAAGGTTACCGTTACATAACCCTGACTAGAACAGCTGGTCCACGTGTCCGTTGTTAATGAAATCTACTTTGAATTTTCAAGTAAAGATATAACACCCTTTCGTATTTCTTCACAGTAGTATTTTGTATACTTTCTTATGGTTTTGTGGCATGGTACTGAGTAAGAGGGGTCCAGTTCATGGACAAAGTTACGAAAACCATCACCCTCTACAACCAATAGAGGGCGAATGTCCTTAGCGCACCACTCGACAAGGGACTTTGTAACCCTTTTCCACTTTTCTTTTGTCATCAGTTTAGACTGCTCCTTCCCATCAAAATTCAACTGGGACTGTCGGAGAGTACTGTCTTGTTCGGAAGAACCATGCATCTTTATAGCTGGATGTCTGTGCTGAAGATGGGATCTCATTGCTGAGGTTGATCCATTGTACTTTAGCTTGGATTGGCATATAGCGCACTCAACAACTTCTCGACCATTTTCCATTGATTTGGAAAAATGCACCCAGATGGTGGATGTCTTGGGTCTGGATTTTTCCAACTTTTCCTTTCCAGGAGTGGTCGCCATTTCGCAGTGTGCAAACTGAATCTTACTGATCAAATCAGAATTTGACGACTGACGGAAAAATTTCCACCAGAAAATACTAACTGACAGACGCTGAATATCATGATAAGTCCAACTTTGCTAAACTCAAATTGACTACATGATTTTTTTGTTTGACAAGATAATCATGTAGCCAATTTAGCAAAGTTGCAAAAGGTTGATTTGACGTCATCTCCCCACTTGAAGATTGCACTCACAGATCGCCCTGGTTGATCTCTGTGTATCTGTGGACTCTGCGATAAGGGCTGCTTCCACATCATATTCTACCTCCCATTCCGACCTAAGGAGGCTACACGAGATAAGCGCATGTGCATGGACGTCCTCTTGAAGCGTCCCTGCAAGCAGATAGTTCTAAAAATTTTTTTACTCTCGTGTTTATTTCATTTTCTACAGCTACATTGTTCCTAAAAGTTTAAAATTTTGTTTCAATCATTGTGGAGTGGATTCAAGAACGTCGTCGAGAAGTTACCAACATCAATTTATACTCATTTCAGTGTTATTTTTAGCCCGCCTGTTTACAGTGAGGGCTAAAGTAATGACTTTTGTCCGTCCGTCCGTCTGTTAACATTTAGAGTTTTGGTTAAAGTTTGTGGTTATAGTTTTTTACTGAAGGTTCAAGTGGGTTTTTTTTTTTTTTTCTTTTCCTGTTTAGTTGACATTTGGAGTTTTGGTTAAAGTTTGTGGTTAAAGTTTGTGGTTAAAGTTTTTTATTCAACCTTCAAGTACAGGCAAAATCCGGTAGTTCTTGTCTGATCGTCATGAAATTTCATATGCAGGTTTTAGGTCATGTCTACATGAGAACATCCCCTTTTGGTTGTGATCGGTCAACCGGTATGGCTGCCTGAGCCCAAAACCCGAAAACCATTAGCACAGTCTACAGGTCGTATTTATGAAGGGATTTCATTGCAACTTCATAGAACGCCTCTGTATAATGCCTAGATGAGAACGTCCCCGTTTGGGCATGATCTGTCAACCGTGATGGCTGCCCAAGCCCAAAACCCCAAAACTTTTAGCACAGTCTGCAGGTCATGTTTAATATGGATGGATTTCATTGTAACTTGATACGATGACTCTCTTCACGAGAATTTCCCCATTTGGGCTTGATCTATCAACCGTCACGACTGCCCGAGCAAAATCCGAAAACCTTTAGCACTGTCTACAGGTCATATTTATGGAGGGATTTCATCGTAACTTGATAGGTTGACTTCATATAATGTCTACATGAGAAAGTCCCCTTTTGGACGTGATTGGGCAACTGTGACGACTATAAAGACTGAAAACCTTCAGCACAGTCTACAGGTCATAATTATGAAGGGATTTCATTGTAGCTTCGTAGAATCAATCCACATGATGCCCAGATGAGAATGTCCCCTTTTGGTTGCGATCATTCAACCATGATGGCTGCCTGAGCCTGAAGCCCGAAAACCTTCAGCACAGTCTACAGGTCATATTTATGAAGGGATTTCATTGTAACTTCGTAGGATCAATCCACGTGATACCCAGATGAGAATGTCCCCTTTTGGTTGCGATCATTCAACCATGATGGCTGCCTGAGCCCCAAAACCTTTAGCACAGTCTACACATCATATTTATGGAGGGATTTCATTGTAACTTGATAGGTTGACTTCATATAATGTCTAGATGAGAACGTCCCCTTTTGGGCAACTGTGACGGCAACAGGGACCCGAAGCCCGAAAACCTTTAGCACAGTCTACAGGTCATATTTATGGAGGGATTTCATTGTAACATGATAGGTTGACTTCATATAATGTCCATATGAGAACGTCCTCTTTTGGGCAACTGTGACGGCAACAGAGGCCCGAAGCCCGAAAACCTTTAGAATATTCCACAGGCCATAATTATGAAGGGATTTCATTGTAGCTTGAGAGGATGACTCCAAGTTTGTGGTTAAAAATCCAGACAAACACCACCAGCCCCTACCCCCCCCCCCTGCCCCCCCCCCCCCCCAATTAGGCTTTTTTTTTTCTTTCCTCGAATATGCATTTTGAACTATTTACAGTCACTACATGCAGAACCTTTTTTTAAACTCACGTAACCCCCCCCCCCCCCAACACTCCCCGCCCCCAGGGGGCCAATTAGGCACTTTTTTTTTCTTTCGTCAAAAATGCTTTTTTACAGTTTTGGTTAAAGTTTCTGGTTAAAAACCCAGACAAACACCACCACCCACCCTCCCCACCACCCCCACCCCCATGGTACCAGTTAGGTATTTTTTTTTCTCTGCTCAAAATGCATTCTGAAGGATTTAGACTGACCACATGTGGAAAAAAAATGGACTCCCCTAACACACCCCCACTCTCTCCCACCCCTCACCCCCCCCCCCCCCCCCCCACCCCACCTCCTCCTCACCCAGGGCCATTCATGCAATATTTTTTCTTTGGTACAAAATGCATTTTTAGCCTGACTGTTTATAGTCAGGGCGATAGTAATGACTTTCGTCCGTCCATCTGTCGCTTCATCCATCTGTCTGTAAACAATTGGTTTCCGACTGATAACTCCAGTTTGGATTATTTGATTTCAACCAAAGTTGATATGTGTATTTTCCAGCTAGTAATACAGGCCAGGTTTCAATATAGGTTCCACAACTCCCCCCCCCCCCCCCCACTCCCTCCCTCCCCCCCCCTCCCCCACCCACACAAACGTGTCACTTAGGCAATTATTCCCAAAATGCATTTTGAAGGATTGGGAGTTATTATATGCAAAAAAGAAAATTTACTCATATAGCCCAATATTGCTTTATGTACTGCAGCTTTAATCCTCTACCTAACACAAGTTGAAGCCAACAGTACAAATTATTTTTCTGAAACGTCAGATTTTTTTCATTTTTCATTTACTTCTAACCATGGCTTATTACTTCTTATTGGAACAAGCTCATCAAGTTTGTTCCATTAATAGGTCATGAGGTATGTTTTGAAGTAGAGAAATGAAAAAATAAAATTTGAAAAGCAAATTTTGTATATCACGAGTGCAGATATGGCAGATTCGTTAGGTAAACTGTTAACAAAAAATGGCTCCGACTATTTTGCATCTAAGCATTGCCATTCCTGGGACAGTCATGCTGCATGCATGACATCACTCTAGTTGGATTTAATAATCACACATGCAAAATGCTATTATCAAAGTGTGAATCACTTCCCACCAACACTGCTAGTGCTTTGAAAGAAGCGTGTGTTGCATCTACCTCTGAAGCAGGGCGAGGCCCTGCTGACTTGAGTGCACAGAATGCTATTCTGGACACTATATTTAAAGGCATGAACAGCCTTTGTCATGAAAAGGCCAAAAGGGCCGAGAGCACTGCAAATCGGAAAACTGGGAAAGGCAGCAAGACAAAGAACACCAACTCACGAAAGGCGAACGGTGATAACTCGCGAAATGTGAACAGTGAACCAGTAACGGACATTGTGCAGGGCATGCGCGCATCTGTTTCATATGCGCACGCAGATCAGGAAATAAATCAAAATAAAAACAATGACCTGGATTTAATTAAAACTTTCACAGCTTCTTGCAACTGTGGGAAAATTGGCACCGTTGGTGCAAGAACTAAAGGGTACCTATGACAACTATAATACCAGCATAGAACCGGAGGAACAGTCGTCAAATCTTGTTAAAGGGGACGACTTAGAACCGGAAGTGGACATAACTGTCCCCAGTGGAGTCGTGTCAACAGACAACAACAACATTTTCGCAATTCTGGAAAAGTCTGTGCACAAGGATGAGACTACCAGTGTTAACATTAACCCTCAGCTGGCGAAGCTTACAACGCAACTATTTGAGCATGGGATGGATAAAGACACAAAACAAACCACTTTTGATAACATTCTGAGACCGGAAAATTGCCCTAGACTGGATGTTGTCAAAGTAAATCCGGAAATTTTCAACTCTGTGTCAAAATCTACCACAACACAGGACATTCTTCTGCAAAAAATTCAGAGGTCACTTCTGAAGGGCACCACCATTGTTATCAACCTGCTAAATGCTTTTGTTGAAGGTGAAGGAGGGAGGGAGGGGTGAAACACCGACCCCCATGAAGTTATGAGGAGCCTATCAGATGCTGTTGGGCTCTTAGCCGACTCAAGTCATCACTTGGATGTAAGGCGAAAAATGCTGTTCAAGCCAAAACTTAGTGAAGAATATAAATCCCTTTGCAATGAATGGGATCCTTTTGGCACACAACTGTTTGGGGATGACTTGGCACAAACTGTTAAAGACCTGTCTGAAATGAAGCGGCTCACCACCAAGGTTACTAAGCCAAGAACAACAGTCAGACATCAGCCCTACCAACCCCGTATGGGCACATCTTTTTAGGCCAGCGAACAGGGTACCGCCAACGATCCCCATACTCCAAGAACAACATATCAGCTGGGTTCCAGAACAAGGGCATGAATGCATATAAAAACGACTGCAAGAAACAGTAACAAATAGCATGACTGGCAGTAGTAACCCTGTATATAGCACAAATGTAAATACCTTTATAGCTGGAAATATTAAGTTTAAGTATAATATGTGGCAATCTTTAAGTAGTAATCCATGGCTTCTTTCCCTCGTAAAAGGCTGTACATTTGAACTAGATGAACAGCCTTTTCAGCCTGTTGAATCTAAAGAAATTCGGTTTCAAGCTCATGAGAAATCAGCCATTCAAGCTCAGATACATGATTTTGCAGATAAAGGAATCATTGAAAAAAGTATAAAGGAAGATGCAGATTTTATATCTAATATTTTGCTCCGTCCTAAGAAATCCGGATCTTTTCGGCTCATTTTGAATTTGAAAAATTTCAACAAATTCTAAAATATCAGCATTTTAAAATGGATACATTGCAGTCTTGCATAGAATTGATGAGACCGAATTGCTTTATGGCATCAGTTGACCTAACGGATGCATATTATTTAGTACCGGTGCACAAAAGCTATAGAAAATATTTAAAGTTCAAGTATCATTCAACTTTCTATCAATTTACTGTCCTTCCGAATGGCCTTGCATGTGCGCCTGGGGTGTTTACAAAATTGTTAAAATTTGTATTTGCAAAATTGAGGGCACAAGGTTTTCTATCGAGTGGTTATCTGGATAATTTCTTTTTAACAGCGACAGAACGTAATGATTGTAAGCTTAATGTAGATGGCACTTGTGACCTGCTTCAGAAGCTTGGGTTCTATATTTCATATGAAAAATCTATTACAATAACCACACAGGTAATAGAACATTTGGGGTTTATACTCGATTCTACGAACATGACAGTTTCTATCAGTACAGAAAAGAATGAGAAATTAACAAATTTAGGGAGGAGCATTTTGGCTCTTTCTGCACCTTCCCTTCGCCACATAGCCAAACTCATTGGCCTCATGGTCTCTTATTGTCCAGGAGTCGAATATGGAGCTTTACATTATCGACATTTGGAAATTGAGAAAAATGAAGCACTTGTGCAGGCTAATGGTAATTTTGATGCTACACTGTCTGAGGATGCCAAATGCAATATTACCTTGTGGTTAACACATGCTGTCCAAAGTCCCCGACATATTTCTGATGGGAATCCACAAATAATTATCCAAACAGATGCATGTGGCTCGGGCTGGGGTGTTGTTTGGAAAGATAGGACTGCAGGGGGCAGATGGAATTTAGAGGAAGAAAAATTTCATATTAATTATTTAGAATTGAAAGCAGCATACTTTGGTTTGCAGGCCCTTTGTCATGAAATTTCTGATTCACATATACAACTTCAGATGGATGATGTCACAGCCGTAGCTTATATCAATAACATGGGAGGGACCCACTCATGTAACTGTAACTTTATGGCTAGAGAAATCTGGAACTGGTGTGTTTCCAAGAAAATTTGGTTGTCGGTAACACATATTGCTGGTAAAAGTAATGTGGAGGCTGACAGATTAAGCCGTTTAACAAACAGTAGAACGGAATGGAAACTGGAGCCAAAAATATTTTAAGAGATTGTTAAGAAATGGGGCTTACCCAATATTGATATGTTTGCATCACGATTGAATTTCCAATTTCAACCATATGTTTCATGGCAACCAGATCCAAGTGCTCCAGCTGCGCATGCCTTTGCTTTAAACTGGGCTAATAAATTTCTATATCTTTTTCCTCCATTTAGCCATATCCCACAAGCGCTCACAAAAGTAACGAACGACCAGAGCAAAGCGATTCTTATTGTATCTTTTTGGGAAACACAAGTTTGGTTTCCAGCGTTGATATCACTTCTAATAGATCTGCTAGTTTTGTTGCCCAAGAAAAACATTTTGAAGCTGCCATTCGACCAAGCAACGAAACCTCCACTCGAGGGAAAAATGATCTTGATAGCCTGTCTCTTATCAGGGAGAACATCCGCCAGACAGGAATTTCATCAGCAGCTCAAGATATCATCTTTTCATCATGGAGAAAAAGTTTGATTTCACAATACAAAGTGTATCTGGATAAATGGATCAGATTTTCCAAACAACAAAATTTCAATACTATGTCTCCAACTCTGAACAACATCATTGAATTCCTAATGCCATCTTTTTCAAAGTGCATTACATTACAGTGCTATCAACACTGCGCGCTCTGCCTTATCGCAATTTGTAAAATTTTCAGACTCAGAGTTTGTTGTGGGAGAACATCTGTTAATACGGCGATTTCTCAGAGGCATTTTTGTGAAAAGGCCTGTTTTAGCTAGATTTAAAGATATCTGGGATGTAGATATTTTACTAACCTACTTGAAAAAATTGTCACCAGCAAAATGTTTCAGTTTGAAACAATTGACTCTAAAAACAGTGGTCTTATGCATGCTGGTTACTGGACAGAGATGTCAAGCTATTACTTTTATGAATTGTGACTACATGGTACGGGGAAAGAGCTCTTATACATTTCACATACATGACTTGATAAAATAATCAGCTCCGGGAAGAGTGCAACCTTCGCTAAAACTGCAATCTTTCCCAGTGGATAGACGCTTGTGTGTGGTTACATATTCAGATGCTTATATTAAACAAACTCAGCCTTTTCGTAAAGACAAGAGACTTTTTATTAGTGTTTGCAAATCATATCAGTGGGTTTCAAAAGACACTGTAGCACGCTGGATCCGAACTGTTATGCTTAAGGCAGGCATAGATACTACAGTGTTCAAACTGCATAGTTTGCGTGCTGCTTCCACCAGTATAGCCATGCACAGGAAATGTGACATCAACACTATCATGGCATCTGCACGATGGTCAAATTCTTCAACATTTGCAAAGTTTTACTGCAAACCAATACAGAAATCAAAAGGATTTGCTGACTATGTGTTGGCAGCAAAGTAGAGAGGTATGTGAATTCAGTTTGCTTTAGACCATATACACGTAAGAGTTGCATGTTTGATCAGACTCTCAATTCAGTCTTGTGGGCTTTGAAGTCTCGCGTAGCCTCCTTAGGTCGGAATGGGAGGTAGAATTCAAAAATTAAACGAGACTTACCTGTAAGGTGAGTTTTGATTGTAATTCTACCGACTCATGTAGACTAAGGAGGCTAAGCGCCCTCCCACGTTCTTTGACAAAAACGTTTACCCAACCCATCGATAATGACTACAAGACCTCACGCGGTGAATAGGACGTCTGTGCACATGTGCTTATCTTGCTTAGCCTCCTTAGTCTACATGAGTCGGTAGAATTACAATCAAAACTCACCTTACAGGTAAGTCTCGTTTAATTTTTGAATTAGCCTGCAATTTGAGTTTGATCTTGCAGACCTCCTGTAAATATTTTAAATTACCAATTTGATGAATCTAGAGGTAGCAAAGTATTTCTGCGGGGGTGGGGGGAGGAGTCCTGGGGAAAATCAACTTCAATATTTGTTTGAGCCATGGGCCAGCCCCCCCCCCCCCCCCCCCCCCCAAAAAAAATCTATCAAAAATTAACAGAAGCTCGAGCACAGATCTATCTGAAAAAGTATGCATGGGTGGGTGGGGGGGGGGGGGGGGGGGGGGTATGGGGAGCTAGGAAATGTGCGAGTGTTGAAGCCAGCCAGCTCTTTTCTGGCCTTTCAGTTTCAGCAATATAAACTGATATACTGATATAACGTGGACCATCTGTCGGCTGTCGAGTGATGAGAAAATGCTGAAATTAGACTTTAAACATGGTACTTTCACGTGTTGCAAGACGCAGAATGGGCCCGTGTCCTGCAGCACACGAAAATACTGTTATAATGGACAATTTATGACCCCTTATATAGAATTATGAATATATTCAAGAATTTCAAGTTCCTTTCGAAAATTGGGGGCTGCCCCCCTCCACATTTCCCATGACATCTGCGAACGTGACTGCCTATACAGTTATTACTAATGTACACAAATTAAAAGATACTTTAGGTTAACATGAACTTACGTCGAAGCTATGAAATTTTATGTTAAATAAATGACAATGGACGATGGGGCAGCGGTGCACTTAAAAATAAAATACGCAACGTTAGTAAATTTACCTATCCGCCCTTTCACCACCGTGAACGTAAAATGAGATTTGCGTTTTCTCTTTCTACAATAAAAAAAAAACACAAAAAGGCACAACAGTTAGGCTAAGGGCTAAATCAGCTTTTAATAAGGAAATTTCACGTGATGGGGTTGGGAGTGGGGGGGGTCATATTTCTGGCAGAAAAAGTATACCATCCTCGCGAAGATTTATTTTATTTTATTTTTTGGATTTTAACAACACTATAACAGCCAGGATCATATCGTTTCAGTGACAGTTTTATGGGTGGAGGAACCAAAAGTACACGGAGAACCACCGAGCAATGACGAGCACCCGCCTACTCCCCAGTGTCATTAACCCCGGTCTCATATCCCCCACCCCCTCTCAGTCCTGTATTCGGGACATTTTTGATAGTGACAAAATTTGTAGCTGATCGTACAGAAACTACTGATGGGTAATGATAAGTCCAAACAAAACAATTTTATGTCGATGTGCTGTCTGCTGATCTGCTTGATCACACTCGGCATTTCCAAAACTGTCTTTATTTCAGCATAGGGGGATTAGGGAATTTGCCAAAAAAGTTCCTTCTTTCTTCCTGGAATGGGTTCAGAAGTAATAACTTGTCATAAACGCTTTCAAGGACGAGTCGGACGACCCTGATTCTGTTCAAACTGTTCCTTACATGTTCGCAACTTCGCAGACCATGAAATAAGTTAGTCAAACACACCTCACAATTTCGTGATACAAAATGGGATTCTGAGAATAAAAGAAGTTTTCCAATGGCGATGTGTTGATTATTCCAGTGGACCCATATCGAGTAGCAAAAGCAAGTGAATCGCCAATTTATTCTATCATTTAACAGAAAATACCCATCAAACGACTAGTCGACTACTGGATTTCTTGTCGACTACTGCATAAAAAATAACCGGTACCGATTAGTCGACTAGTTGTCCCAACACTAACTTATACACAGTTAGTTCACATGTCAATACTACTCGGGCTAGAGGCTGTATTTATGAACCGATCTTCACGAAACTTCTTGGGTACCTTTGTTATCACATTGGGACAAGAATGAGTGTTTTTGGGTGCAGTCCAATATTTCAAGATGGCTGCCGGCGGCCAATTAGACAAACTTTGATTTATTCAGTGCTACTTATACACAGTAAGTGCACATTTCAATACAGCTCTGGCTAGAGGCATCTAACTGTCACCCACCTTTTACAATACTTTACCTGTACATTTGTTACAGGCTATGATCAGTATTTATGTACAGACCTTTACGATACTTTACATGTACCTTTGTTATCAGGTCATTACATTTGTTACAGGATATGATCAGTATTTATGTACAGACCTTTACAATACTTTACATGTACCTTTGTTATCAGGTCATTACCTAGATGTGTGTCATTGCTGTGTCACATACTATACATGTTCATGTCTTACACAAGTTGAGCTACAGTGTCATTGACACTTTTATTTCAAATCAACTTGCCCAGCCCCATAGGGAGGTGGTGTGGTGGGGGTGGTGGGGCATTTGGCTTAGTCAGTTCAAGTTTGTTCAAGTTAAGCCCCTAGGTTGATATTTGGGCTCCCTATTTTCCATTATTGGAAATCTGGCCATTATTTGTGTGGTAGCGGCTCAATGCTAGAAAAAATAGTCTTTCTGGACAACAGAGGTATGAAGAGCTAGCTACATGACTTCATTCCTCTGTAGTGCTTACTGTCCATAGCTGCTAATTAGATCCTTCTTTAATGGGAGTCCAAGTTTTAACTTAGTGCAAAATGAGGAATAATCTTTAAAAATCTTCTTCAGATCAACCCGTCAGAATCTTTTGATATATGGTATAAAGTATCCCTAAGGAGGTCAGATTCAAATTTGGTCAAATCAAGTCCCAAAGTTAATGTTTGAGCTCCCTATGGGAGCCTGAATTTTAACTTAGTGCAAATAATAGTGGAATAAAAATCTGCTTCAGATCAACCAGTCAGAATCTTGGTCATTCTGCTTAGTCCGTTCATGTTTGTTCAAGTTATGTGATGGCTATGTGTCTTCCGACTCGGAGGATGGGTCAGACTCACCTGACATCACCTTCCAGAACCCAAACCGTCAGACCAGCCAGAGTTTTCAGCCAGGCTGTGATCATCGGTCATGTGATCTAAAAGCCTGTGGAGCAACCTGCTTCTGGGCACCTTCGACCGTACCAGTCGGTACAGGTGGTCGAAGCTTTTGCAGCTTAGGACTCTAAGCTGAGTTCCAAGGCTATGAAGACTTTTTTGCCTCCATTATCATTCCTACGATTCCACCAATCCATCGGTCTGCCAGACTTTGACGGTCTTGGATCAGGACTCCTCCTCCCTTGGGCCCAAGTCGGCCATTAGTCCTATTGCGACTCTGGAGTCCCTGTAGGGCTTATCGAGAGAGATGCTAGGCATGCTTTCTCTCTCGGATCACATCGTTTCAGCCTTGGCTGTTTATCTGCCTCCAGATAAGTTTTACGACTTACAGGCTCCGTTGCATGTGATCTCCAAGGCGCTCATGCATCTTACACACATGCATGCCTGTAACTTGGAATTAGTTTGCTGGGATGCTGTGTTGGACACAAGTCGTTCCCTTTCTGAAGGGCAGCGCACTGCTCTTCAATCCGCTTCTTTTGTGAGTCCTCAAATATTCCATGGTTCCATTGCAATGGTCTGCGATGATGTCCTGCGTCATTCCAAAGATCAGCTGCTGCTTCGCCAGCTTGATCAGCCTTCTATCGGAGGCCGGGACCGTTCTAAGCCTAACAAATGCCCTTATGCTTCCTCTGTGAAGCCAAGGGCTAATCCTCCTGCCATCGCTTCTTCTTCTTTGGTCTCGTTTCCTATTAAAAGGTCATTTCCGAGGTTATCGGATATCCTCAGCCAAATGGCTATTTTGAGCAAAAGTTTTAGTGTCTCGTGTGGATTTAGTAAATAATTCTCATTAATGGTGATATGGCCAAAATAATCTGTTGATGGTCTTGATTCTAACTGTGTATTGTCAAGTGCATTTCAATTGGGGGTCAAGGTCACACGGGAGTGTTACATTACTAATCCAGACCTGTTTGGGACCTGACAATTTGCAGGTTACAAATGGGACAATTTTTGTGTAAATTTGCTTTGAGAAAGCCTTCTAAAACAATGAATAAGAAACCCATATGTTTTTAATTTGTCAGAATGATCATCTTATGCTGTAAAATCCCCCGTGGAGGAATTAGGAATTCCAATAACACAGTTTTATCACTATCGATGCACGAAAATTGGAAATTTATCTCCAAAATGAGAAAATATTGACCATTTTGAGCAATTTTTTTTTAGCCATCAACTGTGTCATTCAGCTGAGTGTATTTGAGTGATATTATAAGATTTTTGTTGTTTGCAATTGTCTCCAGAAAAGGCCATCTTCAGAGCTTCCAGAAACTGTATACATTGTGAGTATTTTGAATAGGGGAGGTAATTTAAATGCGAAATATCCTTGGCTGTGTAAATGAGAAGCCGTACATTTCTTGAAAAGCCAACGTTTTCACCTGAATAACTGTACTGAGACCTTAAGTAGTAAACTGTATTTGCTTTCATTGCAATTTCTGGCCTCCAATCTCCATAGCAACCAACTGTATTAGTGGGAATATGTTGCAGGATATCTAAAAGAAATATTAAAACATATTTTTCTTTTTTCAGTACCCTGTACATATATAGTTTCCTGGAAAGTTATCCCTCTTGAGGTATTTTAAGTCGGGTAATAGTATTATCAAAAGAATTATGTAGGGTCTTTTTACAAAATTTTATTTGACAATGCTGTTTACTGGTACAGTTATATGGAGAACTCTTTCTAAGAACTTTCCAGGGAATTATCAGAGTGTGGTCTATTAGTAGAGATAATTTGGGACTGAATATTCTTATTCATTACATTTGTACAGCTCCTTTCAAATAGCATATACTTAAATGTCAGTCTTTTAGATCAGGTCAGGAACTGAAATGGGTCTACTTTTTAACCCTTCAGCAAACACAATTTATGCTATGCAGGAAAATGTGGTTACAAGAGATTTATAGAAATCTTTCTTTTATGATTACATTATATTATAATTGATAGAATCGGGGAATGATGCTTGGCCAAATGAGGAAAGTGAGTTGAGGATGCTGTGGAGAAGGTGGTGGGGGAACTGAAATATGTATTTTGAGGGAGGATGTAGTTTACAAATGAATGTAATTTCTGTTTTTTTTTTTTAAATTTAATCAGTTAATGTGTGATGTAGCTTTTGGTGCTGAAAGTGACTGCACATAAATAATCCATCACCATTGGTTTAGTCTGATCATTGGCAATATACCAACTCAGCTGCCATGAGAGCTATTGTCGTTGGTGATACAACTGTGCATCCATCTAAATTGAAATCTAACTTCCTTCTCTCAGGTTAAAGCATACTGCCTTGGCAGAATAGGGGAAGCACTGGTGTTACGTGCTTTCATCTAATGTAAAATTTAATCCATCTGTCCGTCCCTATGTCCATACCTCTATCTGTCCACAATCCCTTTAGCACACCCTACAGGCCATATCTCTTACTTGATCAGTTTCAAATTTATTACATAGCTTTGGGGTAATGTCTAGATGGGAGCTGTCAAATTTTTCTGAATTTCATTGGTGGTGGCCATCTTTGATTTGGCATATAAATTGTCAACAATTCCATTAGCACACCCTATAGGCTGCATTTCTCACCCAATCTTTTTAAAATTTCAGATGTAAGTTTGGTGTGATGTCTAGATGGGAGCTATCAAAATCTTTTTGGTTGAAAAACAGTGGCCATCCTGGATTTTGGCATGTAAATTGTCAACAATTCCATTAGCACACCCTATAGGCCGCACTTCTCACCTGATCTTTTTCAAAGTTTATATTGTTGCTTTTGTGTGATGTCTAGATGGGAGCTATAAAACTTTTCTGAATTTCATTGAAAAACATAGCTACCACTGGCTATCTTGGATTTGGCATATAAATTGTCAACAATTCCATTAGCACACCCTACAGGTCGTATGCCTCACACGATCTTTTTCAGATTTCATATGTAGCTTGCTTTGGTGTGATGTCTTTTCTGTAGAAACTTGAGTGAATGATTTGGCATTACTGGAACTTTCTGTTTAGGTCAGTCTCCTCTTGGTCAAGTTGAGCTGCAGTGTCATTGACACTATCATTTGGGGTTGCCATTAGTTGATGTGGTAGGAGAGCATTTATGGTTAGGCGATTGGGTGTCATGAACCCAGGATGGACTCCTGTCAGGGCCACCTTCTAAAAAACTTTACAGTTTTCAGTCCAGTGGCTCAGTCCCAGGACGATGCCTGGTGAAATTCCATATATATACATATACATGCATATGATTAACAAATTTCAAAATTGATAGTGCATGTCTGGCAATCAAGGGACAGTGAGTGGCTGTTCTATAACAGTATTGTATGGTCACCGATTGCATGCTAACAGTAACTGAGCTGTCAAGATATATCATCTGTCATCTTATGGAAGGTTGTTGCTTGAGTTGTTACTTTGTTAGAAAAGTTGGCTGAACAGTAGGTCCATGAAATAGAATGACAATCTCAGGTTAAGGTAGTAAGCATCTATGGGGACAAGCAGGTGTAATCACCCACAGAATTTGGGGAGATAGAGCAATCCTAATTGTTTAGCCATGCTTGCCCTAATGTGACCTCAGGCACTTACCACTGGACATTTGATGCAATAAAAAATATCTCCACCTCAATATAATTATTGTGCTCCCGACTTGAAAAGTCGAAGGAGTATCTAGTGGAGACCTCCATCCATCCGTTTATCCGTTCATCCATCTACCCATTCCAACATTTTCCCTTGTATCTCAGCCACTGCTACTCCGATTTGAATGATATTTGGTAATGTGATAGAGCGTCATGTGGGAATGATACCTGTATAACGTGAGTTTCTTCCACACAGTTTTTCCAGACTTATGCTCCTTTTTGCGACATAGAAAATCCAAAATTCCTTTCGTCCGAACATTTTACTGTGCAGCTCAGCTACAGCTACTCCATTTTGAATTATATTTGGTACAGTGATAGAGTAACATGTGAGTAACGATACTTGCCTAGCATGAGTTTTTTACACACATTTTATCCAGAGTTTTGGCCCTTTTTCGACTTTAAAATTTTGAAATTCTCTTCCATACAAACCTTTTCCCTTTGCATCTCAGCCAATGCTACTCTGATTTGAATGATATTTGGTGTGGTGCTACAGCATCATGTGATTACAATACCTGTGTAGCATGAGTTTCTTCCACACATTTTTTTCAGAATTTTCTTCCTCACACATTTTTCAGAGTTACGGCCGTTTTTCACGCTTTCGTCTTAAAATTCTTTTGGGCGATTAGCAGCACTTTGCGATGCAGGCCTCTTGTTCAGTTTTCCATTTGACTCATTTTCCCTTCAAGTAAACCAACAACCAACCATATCCGTCCATCACCTTTCACCAAGTGGCCATTCAAATTTTATATAGAATTTTGTTTAAAGTTTGCCTTCAAAACAATGTTATGAACCCCCTCCTCTGCCCCCTTTGGAACAATCTCTTCAGGCATAAGCTCTGTTTTGGACACACAAAAAATGAAATTTTCAGTTATTTAAGAATCAGTTTTGTGTCATCCAGTAGTTATGTTAGGTAAAGGGTTAAACATTGCAATAAAATCTCTCCAGTAACTAATATATTACTTTCTTAGCAGCAGGGAAACTATGGGACACATTTTAATATTAACCTGTCAGGTTTTGAACCTTATTGACCTATGGGACTGGTATACTCATTTTCCACTGGTATCTTGCTTTTTTGCATAGCTATGTTACATTTTCTTGTTTTAGATTAATGACAGAACTTTAGGAACACCAGAAAAACTGCAAAATTCTCCAATAAAATTCACACGCTCTGACTTCCATGTATATGTGTTTCCTGTTCTTACTTCTATGGTGTCATATCACAATTTATTAGACAGGAACAGACAGGTATGTTTATTAAGAATAATTATCTTCATAAAATTGAATCTGCAGATTAAATGTACACAGTTAATTTGTTTTCAGAATATAGATGTATTAGATTTTTTTTATTTTTTGACATGGACATGATGAAAAAAAATCTTTTTTCTTCCTTGTCCATTTTCATAGACAGGCTCTAAAGGCCTTCCACTGCTTATGAATTGGCCTGTTTATTAAGACTCTTCACAGTATAATGTCAGGTGCAAAATTTTGATGCGTATCTGCACATCCATCTGTGTAAAGATTTGTCTAAATCTCCGAGTTTCTCTTGTAAAAAATATGCTAATAACATGCAGGCAGCTAATAATTCGTGTCAGGTCACTAATAAACCATACTGCCCTTCAATATAATGATGTTATTGTTAAATGTCTGACCACCCAGAATTACACCTTTTGGCATCACATACAGAATTATCATTTACAAACAGAATACAAAGCAGAGCAGTTGACAAAAATCTTTCGAAGCAATGTTTAGAAATATCTTTAGAATGATTTAAAAAAAATAATAGGGACTTCCAATGTACTTTTCTGATTATATAAATACTTTATATTTATATTGTTAGAAAAGTATGTTGAAAACCCCTATGTATATATATATTTGACTGTAATAATGCATATGATTATGATTAAAAACACACTGATAGCAATAACACAGCACAGCAAACATCAAGCAGACAACATTCAGTTTCAAAGTTTTGTGAATAACACATGAAGTTGACTGACAATTGCAAGTAAACCCACCCCTGTTCATTTTTTTTCAGCTACAAAAACCCAAACCATTTTATTCAACTGCATGCAAAAGGAACTAGGTATGCAACGATCAGTGTGATGCTATCTTCATTAAGCTATCACCTACAAGTGAGAAAGCACTATAACTGTGTGTAAAAAAGTAAGAAAAAAAGGTTTGATCAAGCCCAAAAAGTAGCTACAATTATCAGCAAAGCACCTCCTTTTTACATGTTCGCTCAAAAGAATAGAGAGATTCTCTTTCTGACAGCAAGATGATTCTTGCAGTATGGTTGAGGAATATTCTACCAGAACTGAAGAACGATATTTTTGTATGGAGTCAGCATATCTGCAGAATTGAAAAATATTCTTCTCCAGAACCACTGATCAGAATTTTTTAATATTTGGTATACAGCATCCAGTGGTGTGGACGAGTGGAGATGGGGTTGCTGGGGATGGATACAAGTTTGTTAAAACTAAGCCCCTCACTTCATATTTTGGCTCAAAACAGGAGACCAAATTTTAACTTTGTGCAATATGAAAAGTACTCTTTTAAGATTCTTCTCCAGAACCACCAGTCAGTATCTTTTGATACTTGCTGTGCAACATTGTTACAGGGGCAATTTGTTCAAATCAAGTCCCCAAGTTCATATTTGGGTTCCTTACAGGACCTGAATGTTAACCTGAAGGAACATGAGGCATAATCTTTAAAAGTCTTCTTCTTGAGATCCACCAGTCAGAATCTTTAAATAATTGATGTACAGCATCCTCAGGGAGGTCGGATTGAAGGCTATTCAAACCAAGTCCTTGGTTTAAGATTTGTGCTCCCTATTGGAGCTCAAATTTTACCTTAGTCCAATATGGGGAATAATCTTTAAAACTCTTCTCCAGAACCACCAGTCTGAATCTTAATATACAGTATACAGAATTCTTAGAAGGGTCTGATTCAAGTTTGTTCAAATCAAGCACATCTGTTAATAATTGGGCTCTCTATGGGAGCCCAAGTTTTAAATTAGGGCAATATGAAGAATATTCTTTAAAAAGTTTCTTCTCATGAACCCAAAACCTCCCCCCCAATCCCCCCATCCGAATCTTTTTATATTTGGAATACACCATCCTTAGGTGAGTTGGATCCAAGTATGTAAAAATCAAGTCCCTTAGTTAATACTTTTTCTCCCTATTGGGGCCTGAATTTGAACTTCGCCCAATAAATATGAGTAATCATCTTTAAAAATCATCTTCTCCAGAACCACATGTCAGAATCTTTTGATATATGGTATACAACATCCTTAAAGGGGTCACATTCAAAGCAAGTTCCTCGGTTCATATTTGGGCTTGCTGTGGGTGCCTGAATTTTGACTTAGTGCAATATGAGGAATAATCTTCACAAATCTTCTTCAAATTCCTTAGTCAGAATCTGTTGATATTTGGTATACAGCATCCTTTAGCAATAGAAGTCAGATTAAAGTTTGTTCAAATCATGTCCCTAGATTGATATTTAGGCTTCCAATAGGAGCTTAAATAATCTTTAAAAATCTTTTTCAGATCCACCATTTAGAATCTTTTGATTCATGGTATGCAGCATCCTCAGGAAGGTCATATTAAATCTTTGTTTTCAAACCAAAGACCCTGGGTTAATATTTGGGCTCCTGAATTTTAGCTTAGTGCAATATGGGGAATATTCTTTAAAAGTCTTCTCCAGAATCACCATTCAGAATATTTGGTGTTTTGGTATCCAGCATTCTTGGAGGGGGGGGGGGGGGGGGGGGGGGGTGGATTCAAGGTTGTTCTAATAATTTTTCCCAATTAATATTTTGGCTATCTAAGGAAGGATCTTTAAAAAAAATTTCTTCTTGAAATCCATCAGGCTAAATACTTTAGTATTTGGCGTAGAGCATCCTCAAGGAGGTCAGTTAAGGGTTTGTTCAAATCAAGTCCCCTGATTAATATTTGGGCTGTATAAGGAAAAAATCATTAAAAACATTTCTTCTTGAGATCAACCAGGCAAAATATTTTAATTCTTGAGATCCACCAGACAAACTATTTTCATACCCCTTTCCCCAATGAGTTGTGGAATCACCTTATCCATCTGTCTGTTCGTAGACATAATTTTGCCCAGAGATTTTCTCAGATGTGTACGGACCAATCTGCTCGAAACTTGGTATGAATGTTCCCCCCCCCCCCCCCCCCCTCCCATGGGAACCCTTACACCTGCTTTTAAATTCCTGTTGGATTATTTTTGCCAGAATTATGCCCCTTTTAGGCTTGAAAAAACAGACCTAGAATTTTGTCTGGATGTTTTCTTAGATGTTTATGGGTTGATTCCTTTGAAACTTGGTATGAATGTTACTACTGTGGGAACCTGTGCACCTGTGATTATAGCTTCAATCAGACTTTTTTTGCCAGAATTATGCCCCTTTTTGCCTTAGAATGTCTGAATTTTGTCCAGAGATTTTCTCAGATGTTTATGGGTCTATTCAATTGAATCGGGGTATGGATGTTCACTACCATGAGTTCCTATGCACCTGCGATTATAGTTTTGATCCGATTTTTTTTGCCCCTTTTCGTCTTAGAATGCCTGAATTGCCAAGAATTTTGTCTGGAGATTTTTTCAAATGTTTATGGGTCGATTCCTTTGAAACTTGGTATGGATGTTCACTACCATGGGAACCTGTGTACCTGCGATTATAGTTTTGATCAGAATTTTTTTGCCAGAGTTATGCCCCTTTTCATTTTAGAATGCCTGAATTTTGTCCGGAGCTTTTCTCTGATGGTTGACCAAATCAAGCAGAAACAGTGACTAGAAAAATGATGAAACAAATCAACTGAGGAAAGTGTCCCGCTTGGGATCACTTACTCGCAATGCCTCCCCAACATCAGGAAAATAACACAGGAGCTGCTGTCTGTTTTACACCGCTCAAAACGCATCAAGTTGGCATTCAAAAAACCTCCCCTAATTTCGTACAAAAGACTGAAAAACCTCGGAAACATTATAGTTCATAGCAAGCATAATAAAATGTTTAACAAGCAAGGAACGGGATTGATAGATGCGAGAGAAACTATGCAATCTGTGGGTTTATGCTCCAAACAAACGAATTTGATGGCAAGAATGGAACGACCTACTGCATATGCAAGAAAATCACCTGCATGTCCAGGAATGTAGTATGTGGGATTCTCTGTGACAAATTTTAATGAAGTTGTGTACATGGGAGAGATGGGAACAAAATTGTACGAGAGAATGCAAAACCACCTGATTAGAATAAAACTTGAGGTTTTGAGTGAACCGACACCGCACCATTTTCTGACCGAAAGCCACAGTATAAACAATTTTAAGATTATTGGAATTGAACAAGTTAACCAACAAAATAGAGCTTACAGGAGCGGTTGCGCGAAGCATTTTGGATTAACAAACTTCAAACACTAGAACCCAACAGGCTTGTTCACCCACCAACAAAATAGAGCTTACAGGAACGGTTGCGCGAAGAAGCATTTTGGATTAACAAACTTCAAACACTAGAACCCAACAGGCTCAGTGGACAAGAACGATTACAAATATTCTCATTTATAAACTTGTTGATGGGGGGGCGGGGGGGGGGGGGGGTTGCAAGATATAAGTTACTGCGAAGTGCAGTTACAAATAAAGATGTGTTGATGTTGAACATAATGTGTATATGTTGTGAGATTATGATGCTTTTGTGTAGGTGGGTGCATATTTTGATGCATATGTGGGGGGGGGGGGGGGGGAATGGGGTGCATAGAGACACCCTGAACCTACAATCCTCAAGAGTAGACATTACAGCAGGGGTCGCTATACAGGACCAGTGGCGAGGGAATATATATGTGAAGAGTGTCAGAGGGGAAAGATATTTACACACACTGGAAGGATGGTGGGGTGGGTGGCTGGCTTGTTACACCACCAGGAAGATATGAAAAGATAATATTTTCCATTAGTAGTCACATGAGTAAGGATTGGGGGGGGGGGGGGGGGGCAGGGGCATGGAGGTTTGCTTTTGAATGATTCGGGGTCAAGGAGTGGTTAGGTGTGTGAATACTGTAGGTGAATTTGCCTCTGTTACCAGGGGGAGTTTTTAGCAATAGAGGGGTAATTCACCTTTGCGTGTTGCCATACAAAAAAGATATCCAATCTCAATGAGATGAATGATAGATGACTCGTAATTCTAACTCTGAGAACAAATTTTCATGTAATAACAAGAAATATGTCTTTACTTGTGGCCACCCAATGCAGATATGATACGGTTATTTTGTGCATAATTTACACTGGGATGGGAGTAATCTCTTGAGCATGATGGTAATTTGACAAAATTATATATAATCAGTGAAAGCCAAATTAAAAGACGCACTAGGGCGAGAGATAAATATGTTTTAGCCATTTGAGAAAAGTTGCAGTGGCTATTGAGATTACACTAGGTAACATAGTCCAGACAATAAGGATTTGAAGATAAGACGTTATTCAAATGGAAGGAATTGAAATGAGCTCTTAACTTTTTCTTGAATTCTGCCCTATTAGTTAGTTCACAAATTGTTCCTTTTCTAATTCCTTCCATAATTTGGGGAATGCGAAAACTGGGAAGTTATGAAGTGTTTTAATTCTAGTTCTATGAGACATGTCAGTCGCGTATTTATGGAAATTTTGTTTTTCACAGTATTGAAAAAATTTACAGAGGATACTGGAAGGTTCCCATTGTGTCAATCAAACACAAACAAGCAAGCATGTAATTTGCATAAATCCTCTATCTTCAGTATATTGTCTTTGACAAATAAGGGGTCCATGTGAGCATTATATTTCTTCTTGTTTATGATTCTTATCAACCGCTTCTGTAATTTGTAGAGACGATTGCATGCCTTTAATGAGCCCCATATTTGAACTCCATAAATCAATGAGAAATATAAGGTTTTCATAGCTTTGTGTGGCAAAACTTGCTGAATCTTACTAAGGGCATAATTGGCAAGAGCAACTTTCGAACAAATTTGTGATAATGTGTGCATTGTAAGAAAGATATTCATCATTATTTATGCCAAGGAATTTAATGTATTTTTCATTTTCTCTACCACTGACTTTACTAATGATTTCATTGTTTATACAGATTTTTTAGTGTGTGGATGTTTTATCTTTATGGCACTGGTTAAGTAGTATGTATTTTGTTATTTTAGCATTCAAGACTAAATGGTTGTCGACACCCCAGTCAAATAATTTTTGAAGTTCCTTGTTGAAGTCTGAGACTAGCGAGTTAATATCTTAACCAGATTTGTTTACCGAGGTGTTGTCTGCAAATGATAGAAGGTTCAACTTCGTTGAATTGTGAATATCATTTATATATACATGAAAAAGAATAGGGCCAAGAATAAAACCTTGTGGTATTCCACATGTCAGCTCAGCTTGGCTGGATTTACTCTCTCTAAAAGAGACATATTGGGTCCTATTTTGGAGATAGCTCTTGAACCAGTCATATGCCTTGCCTCTTATTCCATAATATTCAAATTTTTTTTATTAATATTATGTCATGACTTATAGTATCAAAGGCTTTCAAGATATTCAGGAATATAGCAAGAGTACTATCTTTGTTATTTTTGTTGTTCTCATCGACCATGTATTTTAACAAGTGCATAATTGGATGCAGCGTGCTATGCTGTTTCCCAAACACATATTGATGTTGATAGACAATATCAAATTTATTAATGAATTTTACAAGTCTTATTGACATTAGTTTTTCTAGAATATTTGAAAATATCAGAAGGATACTGATAGGCCTGTAGTTTGTAAATTTGTGTTTGCCACCTGAATTGAAAACTGGTATAACTTTAGCAATTTTCTTCTTGTCAGGAACCTTTCCCTGACTGAATGAATTTTTCATAATATGGGTGAGTGGGGTGGCAACTAGGTTTATTGAATGTTTAAGGATGTTAGAACTAATATTTTTGAATTGGTTTTGGTCTCATAGTACTTACAATCCTAGAGATTTCAAAGGTTGATGTTGGAGTTATGAATAACATCATGAAATGAATAATTCAACAACTCTACAAATGACTTATGACGATTAGATATTAGTTTAAAGGTTTGGTTTCCTATATTTGCAGAGAAAGTATTAAATTTGTGTGCAATCTCATTTGTTGCATATATTGTCTTGTCACCAAGATTAAAAAATGAGGGTAAAATGCGTTGCTGTTTGTTGATGTTTAATGCGTTATTTAGTATTTGCCATGTTTTCTGCATATTACTCTTTTTTTAAGTGCTTTTTCATAATACATAGCCTTGCTCTGTTTTTTTAATCTTGTTGAACAGTTTACAGTAATTTTTATAGTCCCTGGACTTCAACTCCGAAGGAGATCTTAGGTTTTTTTTGGAAAATTCTATTTTTATTGTTGGCAGAAATTAGAAGTTCTTTTGTCATCCAGGGATTTTGTTTTATAAATTTCTTTTTTGATACATGTTTTTGAAAAGGGAATGCTGTTTCAAAAGCATTCATATATAAATTTATGAAAATTTCATAAGCTTCATTTGGACAGTTTGTTTCCATAACTTGAATAAAGTCACACTGAGACAACAGCAGCTTGAAGTGTTCAATAGTAGTTGAATTGATTTTCCTGGTCATTGTCAGCTTCATTTTATGAGGTTCGCTATTCATGTGTTTGGCGTAAAGGATACCAAAGTGGTTGGATACATCTGTCAGAATTATTCCCGATTTAAAAGAATTACAGATATTATTTGGAAAAATGTGGTCTATGAGTGTAGCAGAATGACCTGTTACACTAGTTGACTTGATTATTGCAGACACAAATCCCACACTAAACATCTGAATAAAGAAATTGGTTTTGGAGTGAGGAGCTATTTTTAATAGATCAATATTCAGTTCGCCCATATACTAATTTATACAGTGACCCTTAAAATACTATTAAAAAGTCATTAAAATCAATCCATTAAAATCTTATTAAAAATTCTATTAAAATTCCATTAAAGGATACATAACTAAGGGGAATCAAAAACAGTTTCCAGTAAAACTATTAAATTTCTATTAATTTCATGGTTGTTAATTTTTTCAAAATTTTCAAGATGTTTCACATTTATGTCAATTAAATGTTTTTCCTTTATGGTCAGGTCAATTGTCCCCATTTCATGGCTATTAAAATATTTTGTTTTTTGGTCATTAAATATCTCTTGGTTTTATGGCCGGGCTCGAAGTTGCTTAACTTCGGTGATCTGAGGAGAACCTTACTATTAATAGCCTTGTTTTGTTTCTATAACATCATTATGTAATGCCATGTGGTTGAAATGACCAGTTGATTAGGGGTCGTCTCACTTAGCCGGTTGGCATTGTTTCGAAGTTAGGTGTGAATTACCTGGTGATCCAAGAGGTACCGACTATAGTCTTTATCTAATAAAGTACAAGCAATTTATGAAAAGTAGGCAAATTTATTGAAGTCTATTAACTCTAACAGTGCCATTTAATTAATATATTACACATATTTCTAACTATATATATGATCTATATCTGTATGGTTTCATGTTAAATGATAACAGGTACTTTCCAATAATATATGTTAAAATTACACACAAAAACATCCAGTTCACATCAGTTCAATACCTAGACAAACAGGACACAGAATCCAAGCACCGAAGTCCAATTTCACCACTCATAAAAACTCTCTTAAAATGTTCAATGGAATTGTCAATTTTCCTGTACTTTTTTTTCTTGGCTGAAGCCTACCAACGGCACTTAGCTGAAGTATTGTTGCCTCGTAGGCTTGTTCTTTTTTGAGAAAGTCAATCATTTTGTATAAGTTGGGATGTGAGCCGGCAATGAAAACACTCAACCTCCTATGCCACCCCTCGATGTGGTTTAGTTTAAACAATATTTATTTCCAAATGTACACGAAAACATAGTGTGAATAGAAGAAGCTGGTGGATTCGAATGTAAGCTGAAAGCTTATAACTCATTGTCTCCACAAAACAAGCAAAGCTACATTTAACCTGTTAGAATGGCAAGAATATCAGTATTAATATTAACACGAATGTTTGATTGTTCCTTGTAAAACGCCACACTCCACAGAACGGAAGACATGGCCTGAAATGACAACGGAGAATGGCTTGTGGTGGGTTACTTGGTTGGCAGCATAGACTGAGGGTGTCACATTTGAATTTCAAAATTCGTTAAGATTAGGATTAAGTGCCCTGGGGCCTCGTGTGACTGTAGGTGCATGGAGTGTATTGGATTCTCTTCGTCTTCACTGTGTGTTGTTTGTAATCATCGGTTAAAGGGAGATTATTCGATGTTTCCTTGCCAATGATGGAGATATGCTCAATAATACCACCTCAAACTCATGGCTCCATGATTTGTGCATACCAAATGAATTGAGCACCGCCCCTGCAGCGTGGTCATCACCTCCAATTCCCACCTTCCAGAAGGGACGTGGGTAGTGGAGGCAATGGCCGAGGGTTTGGGACATTTAGCTTGTGGTTAAGAAAAAATGAGTTCTTAATTGGACCCCGGGAAGCATAAAGGAAGATTACTACGCGTAGGTAAAATACAGATATTAAAAAAAAAAACGAGGCAGTGAGTGAGAAATGATGAAAGGCCACGCTTCCGCTCTGAGCAGCACGTCGAAGTCTATGAATTCCGGATGTGTGACGATGTCACATACTTGGCTGTATAGTCACATAAAGGCCTCGTCAGATAATCTATAGATAACTATGATAAATTTATTAGGGCCCAGAAAATGTAGCCGTACTTTAATGATAAGAATTATGGAAATAGGAGGAATGTCCTTTTGGGTGTGACGTGTGGTCCTTCCCGCTTCCAGGACCCTAGTAGCAGTGCGTTCATGTACTCGCGATCACAGGGGCCTACCTGGAAAAGCTAAGGAATACCAGATGCATGAGACTATATGACCAGCTTATTTATTCGTGAGATGAGAGTTGTGCTTTAACATTGAAGGCACGATTAGAAACCTGAAGCTAAGATTTCCGAAATACATGAGTCTATATTTCCACGGTTGTTGTAGGATGTTACAGTGTCATTCATCGTATTGATAGTGCCACCACAACCTGTCTCGCAGCAGCGCCAATGTACTCTTTCATTATTTCGTGACTTTATACTGTACTTATATCCGTCAAATACTAGGTGTCGTCCACCGCAGTTATTGGGAATAAAATTTACATTTACTTGAGCGTTAGCCATGTTTAAGTGAGGACGAATGAATGAAAAGTTTTAGAGTGCCGAAGGCGCGTAGGGACAATGTGGGATTTACAAATCCCTTGCAAATCGGTTAACCTTATTTTATTTCACATGGATCACACAGGCCTAGCTTTCCTATTGCCTCAATTGGGGTCTGAGGGGGGTATGCTCAAGTGAGGACACTAAATGGAAGTGCATATATATTTGTACACCATGGGAGAATGAACATTTACCAGAGGAATTTTATTCAACTCAGTTTTAAATAAACCGTTGTAAACATTTTAAAAACATTTCTTAAAGTGAAAGTGGCGGTGTTCTAAAGGTTAATGATACACCCAAACACAGGTGATCATTCATCAACAAACAAGCCCAAGTGAGACCACTTCATCAATACAGACTATAGCATGTTTGTTTAGTGGACCCAGTAGTTAATTACCTTCGACGAACCGGGTAAGTGAGACTAAGCCGTTGATTAAGGCTTATTCAATAGATTAACATCAATAATTATAGTTATGCAGTATACAATACAATGTATTCAAAAGCAAGGCACAAACTACAAACATTTTGAGATGGACACTGACTGCAGTATGGCAAGAATTTTTTTTTAAATTGTAGGATTTGGAGTGGGTGTCCAAAATGGCCAAAAAACAAGAGGCCCCACAGGGTCTGAAGCGCTCACCATGAACAAAAGCCGATATAAACAGAGTCCAAGAATGAATCTACATTAAGCAATCAATCTCCATAGGATCCATTGTTAAAACTTGAGCCCCTCATGAGTGACTAAAATAATCCAAGCATCATGCCTTTTCTTCAGTTGATCATAATGTAAAAAGTGGAGCTCCCCTATGGAGCCTCTTGATACAACCTATGTGAATTAATCTTGGGTTACACACCTTTCTAGAGGGTACTTAATAAAAAACAATTCTAATTCTTCAGCAACATGGCCTACTCCAGCTCATATATTAACCCAGGAACTTGATTTGAACAAACTTGAATCTCACCCCACTAGAGATGTATACCAAATATGAAAGTATTCTGATTGGTGAATTTGAAAAAGAAGATTTTTAAAGAAATTTCCTAATATTGTGCTAAGTTAAAATTTGGGTTCCCATGGGGAGCTGAAGAAGAAATTTTTAAATATATGTCCACATAATGCCCTAAGTTAAAATTCGGACTACCATAGAGAGGCCAAATATTAACCTAGGGACCTGATTTGAACAAACTTGAATCCGCTCATAACAATGATGTTTGCCAAACATTAAAAGATTCTGACTGGTGGTTCTGAAGAAGATTTTTAAAGATTATTCCCCATAATGCCCTAAGTTAAAAATTCGGGCTCTTGTATTGAGCTCAAATATGAACCAAGGGGCTTCATTTTAACAAACTTGTATCTGCCCCCTCCCCTCCTCCTTCTTAATCTTAAAATAGTACTTTTCATATTGCTCAAAGTTACAATTTGGGCTCCTGTTTTGAGTTCAAAGATGAAGTGAGGGGCTTAGTTTTAACAAATGTATATCCATCCCCAGCAACCCCATCTCCAATCCCCCCCCCCCCCCTCCCCACACCACTGGATGCTGTATACCAAATATCAAAAGATTCTGACCGGTTCTGGAGAAATTTAAAAAAAAATTTGCAAATATTATGCTGACTCAGCATTTTTTCAATCCCCCTCCCCTCTACAGAACACCTGACATAACCGGTGGTAAATGTTTTTTACCATTCAGTTCTACTGCACCTAAGGATGCTTCATTCCAAATAACAGTTCTCTGTTCTGTTTGGTTTAGGAAATATGGGCATTTGAAAATATTTTTTGGAAAAAAAAAAAAAACACGGGAATTTTTTTTTTTGCATGAGTCAAGTACTTATGACCCAATAATACTGCATACCGAATTTGGTTCAAATCGGACCATCGGTTCAGAAAATATAAATTTTTGGCGGGGCCAAAAATCTTGCCCCTTCCCATTACAAAGGCAAATATTGCTCCACAAACTTGTTTGAACAAACTTGATTCTACACCTTAAAAGGAAGCTCCATACCAAATATCAAGTCATTACCCACTGGTTCATGAGAAGAAGATTTTAAAAATATTTTGGCACTTTTTTCTCCACCCCCTTCCTATGGGGCTGGGCATGTTGAGTTGAACAAAAATGCAATGCCCCTTCAGGACCATCACTCACACAGACTTTCACTTGAATTGGCCCAGTGGTTTTGGAGAAGTCCAAAACATAGTGTTGATGGACGATGGACGGAGAGTGAGTAGATAAGCTCAATATATGAAAAGATTTTGTGTTTAGGGAAGGTAAAATAATACAAAAGAAAAACAAGAGGCTCTAAAGAGCCTGGAAGAACAACATATCCCTCAATTATTCTAATCAGAATCAAAGAATGCAGCTGGCTGCCATGCTCCTTCATCTGAGCGAAACAGATTGATGATTATTTTCAGAGGACTTTCCATACATTATTTGTGCCAAGTTTGGTTCACATTGGCAGTAGTTTCAGTTAAGAAGGTGAAAATGTGATTTCCCATAGGGTTTCCATAGTAACTATGAGCCACAATTGTGGCCATTTTTGCAACACAGTCAACATTAAATGAGGATCGTTGGTAGAGGGTGTCCCAGTTATCAAGCATGTGGTGTTTCAAAACATTTGGCCATGTAGTTTCTGAGGAGAAGATTTTTAGAAAATGACCAATCAGAGTCAAACTTGTTAATGAATGCCTCTGGTGGCCAAGTTATTCAGCCGATGGGTACAAAATGAGGACAGTTTGTTGTGGACCTCCCATAGACCATTCCTGCCAAGTTTGGTTCATATCCATTCAGCAGTTCCAGAGAAGACGATGAAAATGTGAAAAGTTACAGACAACGACAGATGCCATATGATGGCAATAGCTCACATGGCCAGATGAGCTAAAAAACAATAAACACATTTTTTTAATGTTTATAACTGCATCATTTCAATTCCCGGTTATACTGTGGTTGTTACTACAACTACTTCTGACTATTAGTGTAATCAGGAGCAGCGGAAGCTCGTTAAAAGTGGCGGGGCACAAATTTGCAGTGCTACCTTGGTTCGACCCACTATGAGAAAGGTTACAATTGTATATCGGTAAATGTACCATGACTCGCTATAGTCTCGCATTTAGATGAATATGCTTCTTTGTGGTCACTGTCCTGTCCGTTTCTTCTGCTTCAGTCATCTTCCAACCCAGCCTTCAGGTTGGAAGATCGTTGAAGTGAAAGCAATGGACCGAAGCGACCTAAAGTGGGATTCTTCGGCTAAATATTGTTTGGATTTTCAAATAATGTTATAGAAATGCCTTATATTGACACGGTTGCATGCAACCATTTTAACTCATTGTGTAACTGTGAAGCATATCTGTGGAGAAAAGTGGAGGAGCACATTCCCCCTGTGCCCCCTGGCTCCGCCGCCCCTGAGTGTAATAGCTTCAATGATGTGTGATATTTGGTATGCTGCACAAACATGTTAACCTTAAATCAATTTTTTCAAGGTAACAGATTGATTTTCGGGGAAATGACATTGATTTCAGGGAAAATTTTGGGTGACAAAAACTACTATATGCAACCAGTGGACTACTACTAAAACACCCTCAAAGAGGAAGCCTATTCCCACAGGAGATACAACAAAACTGTTCAAATTGCTCACAGATGTATTACCATATCAAAATATTAAATTTCAAATTCAAAAACCAACTGCATCGACTGAAAATTTTGCCAAGCCCATCGAATCATACTGAATGATACCGGTGCTTCCAATTTTTCTGCATCAAACACATTAAGGTGCTATATAAGCAAGGGAAATTTGTTTACTTTGAAATTCACAACTCTGATATTCCATAAATTCAAATTAAATATACACAAATTATACATTAAAATGAAGGTTGGGATGTATAGAACACAAAAAATATACTGAGTTAAAAAAGAAAGTATAATAGAAACAAATGTAAAAAAATAGCATAAAGGATGAAATATAATAGTTCTAATGTTGCATGTTTGTGGACAAGAAGTCGTGCAAAGAGTTTAATGACATGTTGTTGTTGTCCACCCAGCCGTATACAATTTTGCTACGGATTTCAAAATAGCATGTGCTACCTGAGAATGTCAAATTGAATGGGTGACCAATGATTTTCTATGTGTTATGTTGTGCTAGAGAGCCTGGGTTTTTGAGAAAACACGCTAGTTTTTGTCTTCTGACATTTTAAAAATTGCCAAGGTGAACCGAAAATCAAGGTTGCGTGCCATTGGTATACAAGAGGCTGGGAAACCTCCAGATGAGCTCGCTGCTGAGTTCGGAGTCACTGTGGCCACTATTTACCATCTCATTGGAAGGTATAGAACCACTGGATCTACTGCTGACCGACTGCGTTCAGGTCGACCAAGAGTTACAACCCCTGCACAAGACCGACACATCAGGACGTCTCACTTGCGGGATCGCTTCCTTCTGGCGATGAGGACAGCAGCAATTACTCCTGGTAAAACTAACAATAGAATCAGTGCACACACTGTCCACAACAGACTCGCTGAACATGGCATCCGAAGTAGGCGTCCATACCACAGACTAATCCTTACCCAACGTCATCATACCATCAGAATGGAATGGGTATGTCAGTATGTTTACTGGACTCAGCAGCACAGTTCTTTTTAGTGATGAATCACGATTTTTCTACGGCGCGATGATGGTAGAGTAAGAGTGTATCGCCGATGAGTGCTTGCATGCACGAATGCGACCATTTTGGCGGGGTTAGTGTAATGGTTTGGGCAGGAATTTCCTTGCACTATCGAATGCAGTTGATCTTCATCGATGGTCATCTGAATGGACAGCGATATAGGGACGAAATTCTTGATGCTGTTGTTGTCCCATTGTTCAACGCTATCGTCGGATTGCAGTTATTCCAGCAAGACAATGCCCGATGTGACGTGGCACATATCTGTCATGACTTTCTTGAGGAGCAGAGCATTGAACTTCTTCCCTGGCCCCCCACTTTCGCCAGATTTGTCGCCAGTCACGCATCTTTGGGATCAATTGGACTGTCGGGTTCGACTTTATGATCTTCAGATGTTAGGCGATTTACGTTATGTTCTAAGGCAGGAGTGGAACACAATACCACAGGGTGACATCCAGAGACTTATCAGGTCCATGCGCCGTCGATGTCTTGCCATCCAAGAGGCAAACGGTGGACATACACGCTATTGACTGCATGTGTGAACTTTTCATTTCACCCCATGTTTGAATTGCGATGTCCTGACATGATGCGGGCAACAGTAAGAACATGAAATTATGCAAATTCATACCGCTAGACTCGAATTATGAATTTACAATAATTTGTTTGGGATTAAAGTCGATAATACTAAAAAAATTGCTCCTCAAAGTTTATTATACTTTCTTTTCTGTCTCAGTAATATATATGCAGTCAAATTATCTAATTGCTCTCCGTCTGTCGTCCATCATCCGGCATCCATTAATATTATGTTTTGGACTTCTCCAAAACCACTAGGCCAATTCAAGTAAAAGTTTGAGTGAGTGATGATCCCCAAGGGGCATTGCATTTTTGTTCAACTCAACATGCCCAGCCCCATAGGGAGGGGGTGGGGGAAAATGCTCCAAAGTTTTTTTTTTAAATCTTCTTCTTAGGAACCAGTGGGTAAAATGACTAGATATATGGTGTGAAGCTTCCTTTTGAGGTGTAGAATCAAGTTTCTTCAAACAAAGTTCGTGGAGCAATATTTGCCTTTGTAATGGGAGGGGCAAGATTTTTGGAATCTTACCCCCCCCCCCCCCCCCCCCCCCCCCCCCATTACTATTTTTTAAACTGATGGTCTAATTTGAACCAAATTTGGTATGCAGTATTACTGAGTCATAAGTACTTGACTCATGCAACAACAAAAATTTCCTGTTTCCCTGTGGGAACTCCAGGAGCTAAAAATAGAAATATTTCAAACACCCATATTTCCCAAACCTCACTGAACAGAGAACTGTTGTTCGATATGAAGCATCTTTAGGTCCAGTAAAATTGAATGGTAAAAAAATAAATTGGCATCGGTTGTGTCAAGGTGTTCTGTAGGAGGCATCGGAAAAATACTGATTTAAGAAATTCTCGGAACCTTAAAACAGATTCCGTGTATTTGATACCTGGGAACCCCACGGAACCTACTTTTGGGTTCCAACAAGAGCAATCAGGGAACCTATTTTTATTTCTTATTGATTCTGTTCCCATTTTCTTATCCTGATTTTCAGTTTAAGACCTGCAAATGTTTAACACCTAGGAGCTTTTGCCAGGAAACCGATTCTCTAACAGCAAAAGTGGCGCTACGGGTACCACTTGGGTCTGAATTAAAAATTCAAAACCTTTATGCACATCTAGACGTCCCACTGGAATGTATGAACACACTTTCAACATTTCGAATTAAAACCCCTAGGAGCTTTTCACCACGAACCAATTCTCTAACTACAAAAGTGGCGCTACGGATGCCCCACAGGGCCAAATAAAAAATCCAAAACCTTCATGCACATCTCGAGACCCTACTGGAGCATATTAACACACTTTCAATGTTTTGAATTAAAACCCCTAGGAGTAAAAGTGGCTACGGGTGCCACACAGGGCCAAAACAAAAATCCAAAACCTTTATGAACATGTGGAGACCCGATATTAACACACTTTCAATGTTTTGAATTGAAACTCCTAGGAGCCTTTCACTGGAAACTGATTCTCTAACGACATAAGTGCCATAATCAAAACCTTTATACACATCTAGAGACCTTACTGGAACATATGAACACACGTTCAACATTTCAAATTAAAACCTCTTGGAGCCTTTCATCACAAAGTAATTCTCTAACAACAAAAGTGGTGCTGCAGGTGCCCCACAGGGCCAAATAAAAAATCCAAAACCTTTATGCACATCTAGAGACCCTACTGGAACATATTAATTAATACACTTTCAACATTTTGAATTAAAACCCTCAGGAGCCTTTCGCCACAAATCGATTTTCTAACGACAAAAGTGGCGCTATGGGTGCCACACGGGGATGAATCAAAAATCCCAAACCTTTATGCATATCTAGAGACCCTACTGGAACATATTAACACACTTTCAACATTTCGAATTGAAACTCCTAGGAGCCTTCCACCGGAAACTGCTTCTCTAACGACATAAGTGGCACTACGCGTGCCACACGTTGGGTGGAATAAAAAATCTGAAACCTTTGTTCACATCTAGAGACCCTACTGGAACATATGAACACACTTTCAACATTTTGAATTAAAACCCCTTGGAGCCTTTTGCCACAAACCAATTCTCTAACGACAAAAGTGATGCTACGGGTGCGCTACAGGTGCCCCACAGGTGGCCCACAGGGTCAAATAAAAAATCCAAAACCTTTATGCCCATCTAGAGACCATACTGGAACATATTATCACACTTTCAATGTTTTGAATTAAAACCCCTAGGAAACTGATTCTCTTAATGACAAAAGTGGAGCTATGGGTGCCCTACAGGGCTGAATCAAAAATCAAAAAACCTTTATGAACATCTAGAGACCCTACTGAAACATATTAACACACTTTCAATGTTTCGAATTAAAACTCCTAGGAGCCTTCCACTGTAAACTGATTTTCTAACAATAACAACAAAAATGGCGTTACGGGTGCCACACGGGGCCGAATCAAAATTCTGAAACCTTTATGCACATCTACAGATGCTAACTGAACACCTCAGCATAGTTTAAATGTTTCGAATTACATACTCTTGGTGATATGAAGTTTGGACATATGGACGGAGATCACCACAATATCTCCGCTTTTTAAAAAAAATACGGGGATAAAAATGCAGCTTTCAGGAGCATTCTTGACATTGGATCGACTGTATCAAGCATGGATGTAGGTGAGTGGCCAGGATGTAACATCTCTCTTGTATAACCTGTCCAAAGAGCTTTTGGCCCTAACACCAGCTTACCAGTAATTACTGCAAGGAGTGATCTTCTGTACTGTGCGATAATTTTATATAACACATTTAAAAACAAAATCTCATATCAAACAAACAGTTTTCAGTATTCAGTTTATCAATGAATAATACGCATATGGTTGTTTCGTATATTTTTGCAGAGAGAGTTGATTAAATGCCTGGAATTTGGCCTGGTGACCAAATGTGCTAAAACCTGTGTTAATTCATTAAGATTGTGTACATTGGAAATGAAGGATACCATGATGAGACTGTTGCCATCTGTCCTGCTTCAACTGTCGAAGATATCAGCAACAAGATCAATGGCCATTCCTGTGCTTGCATTCCTTTCCAGTGAGTATAAACTGCTTGTTATTTTTGCTTACCTATTAGGGATAAGCCATTTGTTACAACCAAAGAATAACAAGGTTTATTACTTTAAGAAATAACACCTTACATGATGCTGAAGGATATTCCCAATCAAGATGGCAAATCTGTTGTCACTTTTAACAAACTTTTGCTGTTTAAAGTGATTCAACTTCTTGACTACTAATTTCTTAAGTTGAAAGTTGATGAATTTGTCATCAAATCCAGTAATGGCTGCTGTGTGCCAGCAGTTGACAAGGTTTGATGAATAATATTTTTTAAAATACTCCGGTTAAGAGTTAACCATTGGTTATTGCTCAAATGTTTTTTTTAGTTTTTTTTTTCTAAATCCATAGCTGCCAAGTAGGAATTTATTCAAGGCATCTACATAACATGTCATTGTTGGATTAATTAGATTTTGTAGCAAATTCTTGAGTTTCTTCAACATCAACAATATAAGCTAAATTCACTTATAAGTGAAACCTGTTCTGTTGGAAGTAAATTCACTCTTGACCTGCTGAGTATTTTCAAGATATTTTTTATCAAATCACCTTCACAGCAGCCATGACTAGATTTTTTTATGAAAAATTCTACTAAATTTAACTAAAAGAAAGCTTTGGTGAAAATATCCATGCCATTTGGAAGATATCTTCAGTTGTGATTAAAGAAATTAAATGATTTATCCCCTGCCATGAAGGTTGGGAGGGGGATATTGAAATGGTGTTCGTCACAAGTTTTGTCTGCTAAACTCCTACAGTTTTCAGTGGATTTTTATGAAACTTGGACTGAAGTATCAATATCAAGTGTAGTTGTACAAGTGGTCAGGAATTGTTCATGCGACGAATTTTGCGTGGTTACGGCCCTTCAGTTACGAAATTAAATCATATTTGGTAAATGACATTATTGGGTATGAATACATGTCCAGGAGGCATCTACTTTGAATATGTGTATTACTAAGAACAGGAAAGTTGAATGTGAAAACACACATCTGTTGTGCAAAACTCGGTTGCTTTCCTCCAGCCATTTGGAATCATCATAACAGTATAGAACCAAGAACTAACAACCATCTTGAGGGTGGCATTATCACTTTAACAAAATGTTCAGCATGCTCACCCCAACATATTTACATTTCTGAATGTTCTCCAAAAGCTGGAAAGACACAGAGAAACAAACTTAGTCAGTATATGCATGGGGCGCGTCACCCTCATCGGAAGAAAGCTTATCGGGAACTTGACCAAAGACTTCAAAGACTAAAGGATCAGTTAGCTGCTGGTCAAAAAACTCCTATACAGTTTCTCGATTCAGCAGCACATTTAGTGAAACAGGGATAATAAAATATGTTTATATATATCATTATATACCTATTATATAAATCATTTTATTATACGCTCAACTGTGAATTATAGAGAAAACGTCGTGAACGTAAATCTCTGTATCTTCCCAAGGGAAGATATAGAGATTTGCGTTAACAACATTTTCTCTATAATTCACAGTTGAGCGTATAATAAATACTTGAAATGCATATCATAAAAATCATTGATATCCATGAAAAAACACCAGACACCCTCTACATATTTAAAAAAGTCATATTTAACTTTCCTGTTCTTAATAGCACACATTTTCAAATTGTTGAGGGAATTCATTTTCGATGGGTGAACCACGTAATAACCGTTAATCTCCCAAGAGAAATTAGTGCACTTTCACCTACACTTTTACAAAAACTATTTTGTAGGTGAAAGTGCACTGTAGGCGAAAGTAGCCCTAACCCATGTCTAGGTCGATAATGAGATTATTCCTATCATAACATAAAAGTTGGCGGGGGATATGGATGATTTTAACTTGGTGTAATGTGAGAAAAAAGTTTTTAAAATCTTCTTCAGATCCACCAGTCAGAATCTTTTGATGATTGGTACGTTGCATCCTGATTTGTTCAAATCAAATCCCTGGGATAATGTTTGGGCTCCCTATGGGAACTCGGAACTTTAACCAAGTGCAATATGAGGAATATTCTTTAACTATCTTCTTCAGATCTACCAGTCAGATGTTTTGATGTGCAGTATCCTGAGGAGGTTCAGATTAGGGTCATATTTGAGCTCCTTTTGCGGGCCCGAATTTTATCTTAGTGCAATACGAGGAATATTCTTTAAAAACCTTTTTCAGATCTCCCAGTCCGAATCTTATGATATTTGGTTTGCAGTATCCTTAGTGGGGTCTGATTCCAGTTTGTTCCAGTCAAGTCCCTGGATTTATATTTGGGCTCCCCGTGACAACCTAAATTTTAACGACGTGCAGTATGGGGAAATTCCTTCAAAAAAATCTCCCCGTGGGAACCACAGGAAGTGAAGCAATGCTTATTTACTGTCGCAAACAAGCTCTGTTTTACTGGTGAAATAGGACCATGGTCACTCCTGGGGTGGAAGTCCTCTAAAATGGGCAACATGGCTAAAATGGGCAACATGGGTATAAACAATTGGCAGGACTTGACTTTATATCCTTGTTGCTTTCACGATTAGTCCTTGTGCAGAAATGTGTGACCTTAAACACAAATAAATAAATAAAAAAATAAATAATCTCTTTCTTCAGATCCACCAGTCAGAATCTTTTGACATTTGATATGCAGCAGCCTTAGGTGGTTCAAATTTCAGTTTGTTCAAACCAAGACTTTTGGGTCATATTTGGGCTCCCTGTCGTATCCCAACTTTTAACTTAGTTCAATATAAGCATTATTTAAAAAAAAATCTTCTTCACATTCACAGTACTTTTGTTACATAGTACTGACACTCTCAGTATGGTGAGATTCAAGTTTGTTCAAATCAGATCCCTGGGTTTATATATGGTGACTAAGTTTGGTTCCCACCGGCTCAGTAGTTCCAAAGAAGAAGATAAAAATGTGATTTCCCATAGGGTTTTTATGGTAACTATAAGCTGCAATTGGATCCATGTTTGCAACCCGATCAACAGTAAATGAGGATCGTTGGTAGAGGGTGTCCCAGTCATCAAGCATGTGAAGTTTCAAAACATTTCGCCCTGTAGTTTCAGAGGAGAAGATTTCTGAAAATCCATCAATCAGAATTAAAGAATGCCTCTGGCAGCCATATTTTTCATCCAACACGAACAAAACGAGGATCACTTGTAGTGGACCTCCCATAGACCATTCCTGCCAAGTCTGGTTCACATCGGCTCATCCAATCCAGAGAAGAAGATACAAGTGTGAAAAGTTTATGGACGCCAAGTGATGGCAATAGCTCACCTGGCCCTGGGACCTCTCCATACCACCCTCAATCTGATGGAAAAGTGTAATGGTTCAACGGAACATTGGTAGCTATGTTGGCTTTCATTGAACAAAAACATGACAAGTGAGATTATTATCTCCCCTTTGTTATGATGGCCCACAGTGGTGCCATCCATGTTGCTACTAGTCTGATCCCCACAAATGTTGTGTTTGGAAAGGAGACTCAACTGCCAGAAGAATTAATAGCTAGCAACGTTCCTGATAAGGAATTGAGCTCAGTGCAAGCCGTTGGACTTCAGTTTCCCAAATGGTTAGTGATAAATGTGAAACTGTTTAAATAGAGAAAAAGTTAATATGACTGGAGAGTACATGGAAATCCCTATGAGATTGGGGACCAAGTCTGGCTTTATGTTCCTAAGATGTGGGGGCATGGTGGTGCTGTGTACTAAGGCAAGGCATGTCGATGGTGCACCTATCTTCAATCAATGCTAACCCTGCTTGTGTGGAGTTAGTTTGTTGGGGAGTCAGACAGTTGCTTGCTGTTGCTCAGTGGTTCTCTGGGTACTCTGGCTACCTCCACCCATTAAACTTTCAGACACGAGGCTGTCGAACATGTCGTTGAACTCAAATAAATAAATAAATAAATAAATAAATAAATAAATGTTCCCCTTTTGCCAATAATTCTCCAAGAGTACAAGCCTGTTGGTTTGGAATAGCATATGCTTCAGTCCACATTAAAAAAAATAAGATATTATTAAAATATATAGATTATCATTGACCATTTTTGGGAGTGGTCTCAAAATATCCTAAGGCAGTGCACTCCACGGGCACCGAATCCTTGTCTGTAACCATAGGCCTCATTTGGTAATTTCTGTTGTTGGCAAACTTAACAGGTGTGAATCCATTGCTCGTTTTTTAGCACACCCGACTGAAAGTTAGTGGGAGCTGTTGCCAACATTTACTTTTGAAACTTGTCTTCTTCTTCAAAACCACTGGGCCAAATTCAAACATATATGGCACAGACCATCTTTGGAGTATACTCTTTCTACTTTGTTCGAATGAAGCTGCTGCCATCTTTTGGGCTGGGGTTAATGCCCAAAAAGCATAAAAATCTTTAAAAATCTTCTCGTGACCCACGAGAGAGAATGCCTTGATATTTGGTATTGAGCTTCCTTCGGTGATGAAAATAAAAATTTCTTAAAGGGAAGTTCAATATTTAGGCTCTCTGTGGGAGCATGCCCATTTTGGGCTCCACCCCAAATTTGTATTTCAAGAACCGATGGGCTGATATGAACCAAATTTGGCATGTAGTATAATTGGGTCAGTACTTGATTGATGCCAAAAACAATTTTTCACAATCCCATTGGAACCCCAGGGGCAAAAAATAGAAGAAAATTCAAACGCCCATATTTGAAAAAATGCACTGACCAGAATATTGTTTTTTGGTATGCAGCTTCCTTAAGACCAGTGGAATCAGATGGATAAAAAAATTGCTATTGGTTTTGTCCTGGGATGCTATATGGGGATGCCCGTTTTAACATTGTTGGCAATGAGAATATGCTGAGTCATCATCTTGTACTCCATCAACTAATTTGAAACTTGTCTTTTTCTTTAAAACCACTGGGCCAAATTCATACATATATGGCACAGACCATCTTTGAAGTATACCCTTTCTACTATGTTCTAAGGAAGCTGCTGCCATCTTCAGGCAGGCCACATTTTAATGAAATTTCACATGAGTAGTGGTTAACTAGGGGTATATGGGTTTTTCGTCAAATTGGGTTTCTGCTCATATTGAGGAGGGGGTGGGACCAAAATGCCCCATTTTTAGCTCACCTGGCCTAAAAGGCCATGTGAGCTTTTCTCATCACTCGGCATCCGTCATCGTCCGCCGTCCGGTGTCCGTAAACCTTTCACATTTTCACCTTCTTCTCTGTAACCGCTGAGCCAGTGTGAACCAAACTTGGCAGGAATGGTCTATGGGAGGTCCTCTACAATCAATCCTCATTTTGTTCCCGTTGGATGAAAAACATTGCTTCCAGAGGCTTTCTTTGATTCTGGTTGGTGGATTTTCAAAAATCTTCTCCTCTGAAACTGCCAGGCCAAATGTTTTGAAACTTCACATAAATGATGACTGTGACCCCCTCTACCAATGATCCTCATTTAATGTTGATTGGGTCACAAACATGGCTGCAATTGTGGCTTATAGTTACTGTAGAAACCCTATGAGAAATCACATTTTCATCATCTTCTCTGGAACTACTGAGCTGACATGAACCAAACCTGGCAGGAATAGTCCATGGGAGGTCCTCTACAAACGTTCCTCATTTTGATCCCATGGGTTTGAAAACATGGCCGCCAGAGGCATTCTCTGATTCTGATTGGTGGATTTTGAAAAATGTTCTCCTCTGAAACCACAGGGCCAAATGTTTTGAAACTTTGCATGGTTGATGACTGGTACCCCCCTCTACCAGCGAAGAGTAAAATGTGTTTCCTGTAACCCTTTACCTATCCAAAGCTATTTGAAAGAGAATATTGTCTGAAAAATTGTAATTTTCAAAATATTTAACCTTCTTTTACTGATTTTTTTTTTGTTGAAACAGAATTCATAAATGTGTGCATTTTCAAGAAATCTTCTTTGAAACTACAAGGCCATATGTTTTGAAAGTTAATGTGACTGATGACTGTAACCCCCTCTACCAATGATCCTCATTTAATGTTGATTGGGTCACAAACATGGCTGCTATTGTGGCTTATAGTTACTATAGAAACCCTATAGGAAATCACATTCTCATCATCTTTTCTGAAAGTACTGAGCCAATGTGAACCAGACTTGGCAGCCATGGTCTATGAGAGGTTCTCTACATCTGTTACTCATTTTATTCCTGTTGGATAAAAAACGTGGCCGCCAGAAGCATTCTTTGATTCTGATTGGTCAATTTTGAAAACTCTTCTCCTCTGAAACCACAGGGCCAAATGTTTTGAAACTTTGCATGTTTGATGACTGGGACACCCTCTACCTACATACCTCATTTAATGTTGAATGTGTTGCAAACATGGCCACAATTGCGGTTTATAGTTACTATAGAAAAACCCTATGGGAAATCACATTTTCATCTTCTCTCTGGAATTACTGAGCCAACGTGAACCAAAACTTGGCAGGAATGGTCCATAGGAGGCCCTCCACAAACGATCCTCTTTTTGTTCCATTTGGTTGGAAAATATGGCCATCAGAGACATTCTTTGATTCTGTTTGATGGATTCAAATGTTTTGAAACTAACTTCACGTGATTGAGGACTGGGACACCTTCTACCAATGATCCTCATGTAATGTTGATGTAATGTTGCAAACATGGTCACAATTGCAGCTCATAGTTACCATGAAAAGCCTATGGGAAATCACATTTTTATATGTAGTTCCAGGTGAGTGATGACAGGCTCTTTAGAGCCTCTAGTGTTTTAAATCTCTGTAGCAGAGATTTGATATTTGGTATACAGCTTCCTTTTAGGTGTAGACTTGAGTTTGTTCAAGAGAAGTTCGAGGGGAAATATTTGTCATTACGGGAGGGGCAAGAATTGTTGCCCTGCCCAAAATTTCTATTTTCCAAACTGAGAGGCCGATTTGAACCAAATTTGATATGAAGTATTAATGGGTCATAAGTACTTGATTTATGCTCAAAAAACCACTGGAGCTAAAATTAGAAAAAATTTCAAACACCCATATCTTCAAAACTACACAGCTCTGAGAATTCTTATATCGTGTGAAGCTTCCTTAGGACCAACAGAATGGAATGGTCCAAAAAAATTTCTATTGGCTTTATATCATAGGGAACTTTTTCGGGACTTTGAAAAAATGCTGAGTCAGCATTTTTTAACACTGTGTGTAATGGGGAAAACATTTAAGACTCTTCTTCTCCCAAACCACTGCTCCAAAAGCTTTCAGATTTCACATATAAATATTTGAGCTCTCTATGGGAGCCCAAATGTTTAAATATAGTGCAGTATGAGGAATATTCTTTAAAAATCTCCTTCAGATTCACCAATCAGAATCTTTTGATATTTGGTATGCAGCATCCTTAGGGGGGTGAGATTCAAGTGTGTTCAAGCCAAGTCTCTGGGTTCATATTTGGGCTCCCTGGGGGAGCCCAAATTATAACTTAGTTCAATATGAGGAATTTTCTTTAAAAATCTTCTTGTTCAGATCCAGCTGTTGGAATGTTTTGATATTTGGGATACAGCATCCTTAGGGAGGTGTAATTCAAGTTTGTTGAAGCCAAGTCTCTTGAGTCCATATTTGGGCTCCCTGTGGGAGACCGAATTGTAACTTAGTTCAATATGAGGAACATTCTTTAAAATTCTTCTTCACATCCACCAGTCAGTATCTATTGATATTTGGTATACAGTATCCTTAGAAAACGTACTCATGCACTATCCTCTTCTTTCATCGACAAAAATTCTGAAATAGCCAATGAATTTGACACTTCCCTTGCGAAATTGGCAAATCAATAAGTAATCAAGTACTAACACCATCACGGCATTTCTCAGAATACATTGGGAATAGTTGCACTGACTCATTTTTTATATCACCAACCAATGAACAAGAAGTAATTCTCTGTATTCAAAGCCTAAGTGGAAAACAGACCAAAGATTGTGATAGCATGTCCACTAACTACTGAAAGAGATAAGCTTTGAAGTAGCAAAGCCACTCACCCATGTTATCAATCTCTCCTTCTCGACGGGTGTGGTGCCGACCAAAATGAAAGTCGCTAAAATAATAGCCATATTCAAAAGTGGGGACCCCCACATATTTTAACAATTACAGGCCAAGCGGTATTCTTCCCACGTTTTCAAAAATACTTGGAAAAACTAATGCAAGTGCATTTGCAACTATTTTTGGATGAACAAAACATCATCTACCGGTATTAGTTTGGTTTCAGAAAACACCATTCAACTATGCATCCCATTTTGCACTTAGTAAACGATGTCGCCGCTCAAAATGACAAAAGGACAAAGAACTGTACCCTTTCCATCTTCCTAGACTTTTCCAAAGCCTTCAACAGTGCTTTGCTTAAAAAATTGCACCACTATTGTATTGGAGGTGTGGCTAATTCTTGGTTTGAAAACTATTTAATTGGAAGAAGTCAATTTGTACCATTCAATAATAAAGAATAACAAGAGGCCCCAAGGGGCCTTAATCGCTCACCCGGCCAAAGTGGTTCAAAGAAGTATTTGGGGTCACATTCAGTTAGACATGGTTCATCAACACTGCAAAGGAATGAAGTCACGAGAGGCAAATTTTATGGAAAAACACTAAAGAATGGATTTGAACAAACCTGAACCTAACATGGCCCCCTGCCACCCCCCCCCCCACCCCACCCACCCCTGCCCATAGAGCCCAAATATTATATTAAGCCAAGGACTCAAATTGAACGAACTTGAATCTGATCCCCCTTGAGATGTCATATACCAAATAGGAAAGAATTCTGACTGGTGGATATAAAGAAGGTTTTTAAAGAAATCACCTCACACTGCACTAAGTTAAACTTTGGGCTCAGATAGAGAGACCAATATTAACCCAGGGTCCCGATTTGAAGAAAATTGAATCTGACCCACCTAGAAATGTTGTATACTAAATATGAAAGAATACTGATTGGTGGATCTGAAGAAGAAGATTTTAAAAGAAATGTCCTCATATTGCACTTAGTTAAAATTCAGGCTCCCATAGGTAGCCCAAATTAATAACCCAGGGACCAGATTTGAACATATTTCCATCTCAAAATTGAACAAAACGCATAAAAATTCCCCCAAAAATGTCTGAATTTTGGTCCAAAATTCCGGAGTCCAAACCTGACCCAAAATTTTCAGGGTAAATTTTTTTTTCTGTCGTCTCAAAATTGAACAAAAACACATAAAAAACAATTTTTTGGGATCCAAAATTTAAGTCGGAACTGGACCCAAAATTTTCAGGCTAAAATTTGTTTTTTTCGTCTCAAAATTTAACAAAATGCATAAAAAATCCAAACAAATTTTTTTTTCAAATTTTCGTCCAACCCAGACCTAAAATTTTCAACCCAGGGACCAGAATTGAACAAACTTCAATCTGACCCCTCCTAGAGATGATTTATACCAAATGTTAAAGGATTATGACTAGTGGATCTGAAGAAGGGAACCCAAATATTTACCGAAAAACTTGATTTGAACAAACTTGAATCTGGCCCCTCCCTAGAGATGATGTATACCAAATGTGAGAGGATTCTGACTGGTGAATCTAAAGAAGATTTTTAAAGAATAATTCACGTATTGCACAAAGTTAAACTTTAGGCTCCAATAGAGAGGCCAAATACTAACTCTGGGACCTGATTTGAACAAACTTGAATCTGACCTCCCTAGAGATGTTGTATACCAAATATGAAAGCATTCTAACTGGTGGATCTGAAGAAGAAGATTTTTAAAGAAATTTCCTCATATTTCAGCAAGTTAAAATTTTGGCTCCTATAGGGAGCCCAATTATTAGCCCAGGGACTGGATTTGAACAAACTTGAATTTGAAACACCCACAACCCCCCCCCCACAACCCACATCCTCCCCCCTCCCCCCCCCCCCCCCCCCCCCACAGATGTTGTATAACAAACATGAAAGGATACCGACTGGTGGATCTGAAGTAGAAGATTTTTAAAGAAATTTCCTCAAATTGCACCAAGTTAAACTTTGGGCACCAATAGAGAGCCCAAATCTTAACCCAGGAACTCGATTTGAACAAACTTGAATCTGACTCCCCAAGAGATGTTGTATAACAAATATGAAAAGATTCTGACCGATAAATCTGAAGAAGAAGATTTTTTTTAATTTTTGAAAAAATGGGTGCTATCAGAGTTATGCCCTTTCTGGTGCCCCCTGTGGGTGTGGCAGGTTTATTTGTACAAACTTCAATTGACATATGATAAGGAACATGCACACCAAATTTGGTTCAATTTGGTCCAGTAGTTTGTGAGGAGAAGTCGATAATGTAAAGTTCACGACGGACGACAACGAACGACGACGGACAGCAAGTGATTTGTTAAGCTCCCTTCGGTGAGCTAATAAAGAATCGGATAGGGAAGCCATAACTACAGGTGTACCACAAGGGTCTATCCTAGGCCCTATTCTTTTTCTGATTTACATTAATGATATCAGTAATTCAACATTATTAAAAATTTTGTCATTTGCAGATGACACCACAGGCTATGTGTCATCAAATAACGTGAATGATCTCATCGGAAATGCAAATTCTGAACTTGTAAAAATACCTGAATGGTGTGCTGCTAACAAGCTGGCTCTTCATGCTTCTAAAATCAAATTTATATTTTTACACCCTCATGGTGATTTATACACTGCCAGAGATAAGAGCATAACCATTAATACCATAAACATACAATTAATCGGAAATGAGCAAGAGGAAACAACACTCAAGTTTTTAGGAATCCACTTGGATGAAAATCTCAAATTTAAGCAGCATGTGTCAGCCGTTTGCCTAAAAATAGCTAGAGCAATATATGCCATAAACCGAGCAAAAGATTTCTCCCACTGCATGCATTAAGAACACTATACTTTTCCTTAATCCATATTCACTTAACTTATGGTATTCTTGTATGGGGACATTCTCCCTTTGCTAGTAGGATTTTTGGCTTTCAGAAGAAGGCTATCTGAATTATAGCGAATAAATCTTACACATCCCATACTGATCCACTTTTTATACGCCCGTTTATAAAAACGGAACGTATTATGTTATCAGTCTGTCTGTCCGTCCATCTCTGTCCGTAAACAATTTGGTTTCCGTTCATTTAAAGTCGAACGCCTTGACGGATCGACATCAAACTTTCAGACATTTGTTTTTAGCAATAAAATACAGGTCAAGTTCGATATTGGTGTTTCTCAGTCCATCTGCTGCAGAGTTATGGCCCTTTGAAAACACAATTTTTCTAAAAAAATTGGTTTCATTTCATTTAAAGCTGAACGCCTTGACGGATTGACACCAAATTTTTCAGATGTTGTTTTTAGCAATGAAATACAGGTCAAGTTTGATATTGGTGTTTCTCAGTCCATTCGCTGCAGAGTTATGGCCCTTTGAAAACACAATTTTTGAAAAAAAATTGGTTTCCGTTCATTTAAAGCTGAACGCCTTGACGGATTGACACCAAATTTTTCAGATATTGTTTTTATACGCCCGTTTGAAAAACGGGATGTATTATGTGAATGGTCTCTCCACCCATCTGTCTGTCCGTCCATGGACACATTTCGTTTCCGGACGATAACTTTAGTTGTAATGGTTTGAGCTGAGTTAAATTTGGTATGTGGATTTAGTATGACAAAATACAGGATGGGTTCGATTTCCGTTTCTAGTGACCCATTTGCAGTAGAGTTATGGCCCTTTATTTATGGGAATTTAGCCCAACTTCTCGTTTCCGGACGATAACTTTAGTTTGCCTTGACCGATTTATTTCAAATTTTCAGTTTTTTTGTTTTTGACCACAAAATACAGCTGAAGTTCACTTTTGACCACATTCGCATATACCTTTCCAGAGCTATTCCACTTGAATGATTGCAAATTTGTGGATTTTGTGGTTTCTGGATGATAACTTTAGTTTGCCTTGACTAATTTGTTTCAAATTCTCAGATTTCGTTTATGACCACAAAGCACAGCTCAAGTTCACTTTCGGCCAAAATCGCATGTACCTTTCCAGTGTTATTCCTCTTGAATTTGTGCATTTTGTGGTTTCTGGATGATAACTTTAGTATGGCCTGACTGATTTTTTTCAAATTCTCAGATTTTGTTTTTGACCATAAAGCACAGCTCAAGTTCACCTTTGGCCATAATCGCATGTACCGTTCCATAGTTATTCCCCTTGAATGATTGCAAATTTGTGAATTATGTGGTTTCCGGATGATAACTTTAGTTTGCCTTGACTAATTTGTTTCAAATTCTCAGATTTTGTTTATGACCACAAAGCACAGCTCAAGTTCTCTTTTGGCCAAAATCGCATGTACCTTTCCAGTGTTATTCCTCTTGAATTTGTGCATTTTGTGTTTTCTGGATTATAACTTTAGTATGGCCTGACTGATTTTTTATACGCCTGTTGAAAAACCGTCAAATTATGGAATCAGTCTGTCTGTCTGTCCATTTGTCCATCCATTTGTCCATCCATCGGTCTGTCCGTTCGTCAACATTTGGTTTCCAGATAACTTTAGTATTTTTTTTTTTTCGATTGACTCCTAAACTTGGTATGTGGTTTAATCAAATCAAAACAAAAGACAGGTCAAGTTCGAATATGGGGTCAGTTCGAACTTCGAAGTTCCCCTGAATTATGGCCCTTGTTGGACATAGAATGCATCAAATATTTGGTTTCCGGATGATAACTTTTAATATTTGTTTTCCAATTGGTTCCAAACTTGGTATGTTGTTTAATCACAACAAAATACAGGTCAAGTTCGGGGTTGGTCCAAACAATTTTCACCCTCACCCCCATCCTTACCCCAACCCTTCAAAAATACAAAACGGGTGTATAATGTCCTGCTAGGCGGTGCTCTTGTTAAAAGCGGTTGAATACTAAAATTCCACGATCTCTATAAACTACAGACGCTTTTGTTCGTGCACAACTGGTGCAATAACAAATTACCTGTTTCCTTTGATGAAACGTTTGAATTATACCACAATCCGTCGGGCATGAACACAAGGCAGTCTGGCAAAATACCTAAGCCCAGAACTAGTTTTTCATCCGACTTACCTCTCCATTCCTTCCCATGTCTTTGGAAAGAAATCCCTCCATTAATTCAACAGTACAATAGGGCCCAATTCAAGAATAGATTATGAGAGAATACATGAAGTTCATATTTGACTTACATTTCCTGCACCAATCCACAATGCCCTGACTGCATCTCGAACCATTCTGGATCTCTCCACCTCGATCTTCAACCTTAACTGTACAGTTCTAGTCATTAACCCATTCTACTCTCACGACCATGAAAAAAAGAAATTAGGCCCGACTATCCCCACTTCCAACTCTGATGTCAGAACAAATGTGTTTTGTTTTTTTACATGGGAGCGTCAGGACGACAGCCTTTATGGCTATGCCGTTTCCATGCAGTAGACTATTACCTTGTATAATACTTTATTCTTGTTATGAACTTATCATGTAATAGTGCACTGCAAAAATAAAGATTAATTCGGGAGGTGAGATTCAAATTTGTTAAAGCCAAGGCTCTGAGTTCATATTTGGGATCCCTGTGGGAGCCCGAATTATAACTTATTTCAATATAAGGAATATTTTTTGAAAATCTTTTTTTTTCAGATCCATCGGGCAGAATGTTTTTATATTTGGTATATGGTTTTCTTAATGGGGCAGATGCAAGTTTGTTCAAATCAGGACCCTCGGTTGATAATTGTCAATGTTAGGTGAGTGTTCTCAGGCCCCTTGGGGCCTCCTGTTTTATCCCAACTTCAAAAAGTCAAGCCAAGCTATTGCCGTCACTTGGCGTCAATCTGCATACGTGTACCTACCTATGTACGTCCACAATTTCCTTTGGCACACTGCACAGGTCTCATTTATGATCAGATCGCTTTGAAAGTTGGTATGCTTGTTTAGGGTGACCTTTGAACGTAGTTAGTTATTCATCAATATTTCCCTTTGGCACACCTTACAGGGCACATTTATGATTTGATCGCTTTGAAACTTGGTATGTTTGTTTGTGGTGACCTCTAGATGGGAGCTATCGATTTTCTTCCATTTCCATCAGAAAATGTTGCCATTGGCTATGACCCTTGAACTTAGTTTAGTTATGCATCAGTATATTCCTTTGGCACGCCCTACCGGGCACATTTATGGTCGGATTGCTTTGAAACTTGGTATGCTTATTTAGGGTGACCTCAAGAGGGAGCTGTTGATTTTCTTCCATTTCCGTCAAAAAACTTTGCCATTAGCATTCAATCTTTGAACTTAGTTCAGTTATGCATCAATATTTCCTTGGCACACCCTGCAGGGCACATTTATGTTATATCGCTTTGAAACTTGGTATGCTTGTTTGGGGTGACATCTAGATGGGAGCTATTGATTTTCTTCCATTTCGGTCAAAAAGCGTTGCCATTGTCATTCAACCTTTGAACTTAATGCAGTTATGCATCAATATATTCCTTTGGTACACTCTACAGAGCACATTTATGATCAGATCGCTTTGAAACTTGGTATGCTTATTTGGGGTGACTTCTAGATGAGAGCTAGTGATTTTCTTCCATTTCTGTAAAAAAAACCTCAAGATGGGTGTTATTGATTTTCTCTTATTTCCATCAAAAAATGTTGCCGCTGGCAATGACCTTTGAACTTTGTTTAGTTATGCATCAGTATTTTCCTTTGGCATGCACTACAAGGCATATTTATGACAGGATTACTTTAAAACTTTGTATGTTTGTTTGGGGTGACCTCTAGATTGGAGCTATCACTTTTTAGCTCAACTTGACGAAGTCAGCTGAACTATTGCCGTCACTCCGTGACTGTCGGCATACATACGTAAGTCCACAATTTCCTTTGGTACACTGCACAGACTGCATTTATGATCAGATCGCCATGAAGCTTGGTATGCTTGTTTGGGGTGACCTCTAGATGGGAGTTATCGATTTTCCTCTATTTCCGACTAAAAATGTTGCCATTGGCAACACCCTTTGAACTTAGTTTAGTTATGCATCAGTATTTCCCATTGGCAGGCCCCACTGGGCACATTTATGATTGGATCGCTTTGAAACCTGGTATGCTTATTTGGGGTGACCACAAGATGGTAGCTATCGATTTTCTTCCTCCATTTGCCTCAAAACACGTTGCCTTTGGCTACGACCTTTGAACTTAGTTTATTTATGCATCCATATATTTCTTTGGCACGCCTTCCAGAGCACATTTATGATTGGATCGCTTTGACACTTGGTATGCTTGTTTGGGGTGACCTCTAGATGGGAGCTATTAATTTTCTTCCATTTCCGTCAAAAAATATGTTAGCATTAGTGCTGGGAGGTTATCCAAAAATACAACTCGGTTTCGGTTATTTAAAAACACTGACCGACCTGAATGTGAAATAACCGTCAGTCGGGACACGCTCGGTTATTTAACTGCACAATCTTGAATGCTGTCACTTCGTGTAATGTGTTAAATAAAAAGGGCAGAAATCACAGAAAAAAATCAGAGCCTGTTAGGCCTAATTAATAACTTTTTTGGTCCCATAGTGTAATTGTATTTATGTATTAAATAAACTTTCTTTTGAATGACAAATGAATGTAATGATAAAAATCACCCCATTCAGTGTGAGATTGAAAACGCCACCTAGCTTTGGACAAAATTAAAACAAACATCGAATTACCAAAATGACCCCACACTTCACTTGAATGCAGTATCCATGCATCTGCTGGCCACTGTCAGTAATTTCTATGTATATGTTTGAATGGAATTAAAAAAGAAACAGTTGTACACTATACTTGCAACAATAACATTTTCAAGACTGCAGGCCAAGATTCAGAGCTTTCAGTATCAATACACAAAACTCAACACGATATTCATTAAATTTCATGACCCTCAAGTTCAACACAAACAGTAAAACACTGTATGATATGAGTGTAACTATAAAATGATCAATTTATCAAATGCGGTTTCCTTTGCTGAACTGGAACTGGCCACTTGCTCCGCTTTTATACTGTCCAATATATTTATTTCTACATGTATTTTTGATAGCTTTAACCTCAAAATAGGTTTCAAATTCACAGTTGAAGTCCGATAAAAATTAGGGTTACAATGACCTTTACTTTGTAAAACTTTTAGGGCCAGTATAATTGTTTAGGGTCGGTGGGGGTACCCGAAACAAAGGGATTTCTTTTCTTTGGCCTGACAATTCACAACATTACATCTTCAGCATTTTTTCCCCAAGTTGTGCTTTGCTACCACAGCATTTTCCTCTTGTCTTGGTGTGGGCGGGCGGGGGGGGGGGGGGGGGGGGGGGGGGGGGGGGGGGGATGGGGGGGGGGCTGCTGCCAGTGCTTTTCAACTGTGTATCCAGGGCTCTGTGAACAATCTTCATTGTCTTCTGGATTAATGGTTCACTGTACATGTGCTGCGCTATATATAATCTCATAATTTTAGAGAGAGTGGAAGGTACTTGCACTTTGAACTTTTATTAAAACTAATAACCGTGGGAAAATTTCATAACCTCCCAACACTGGTTAGCATTGACCTTTGAGCTTAAAGCATTTGTGCATCAATATACTCCTTTGGCATGCCCTACAAGGCATATTTATGATCGGATTGCTTAGAAACTTGGTATGCTTGTTTGGGGCAACACTAGATGGCTGCTATCGATTTTCTTTCATTTCCGTCAAGAAATGTTGGTGTTAGCAACAACATTCTATGTATCCATTTTGTACATCAACAATTTCCTTTGACACACTGCACAGGTCTCCTTTGTCTTCTTATCACTTTAAAACTTGGTATGCATGTTCGGGTTGACATCTAAATAGAGCTATCAATTTTCTTATATTTCTCTGTTGAAAAATGCAGCTGTTACCTTGACCTTTGACTCTGTGGATTTGTGCATCAATATTTTCCTTTGGCACACCCTGCAGGGTGCATTCATGAATTGATTGCTTTGAGTCTTAAGTATGCTTGTTTGGGCTGACCTCTAGTTGGGAGCTTTTAATTTTATTCCATTTCCGTCCAGAAACTTGCCGTTAGGAACAACATTCAACTTATCTGTTTGTACATTGACAATTGCCTTTCGCACACTGCACAGGTCACATTTATCATCGAATTGCTTTGAAATTTGGTATGCTTATTCAAGGGTGACCTTTAGATGGGAGCTAGAAATTTTCCATTTTCATCAAAAATGTTGCCGTTAGGAACAACCTTCAAACTTAGTGCACTTGTGCATTAGCATTTTCCATTGGCACGCCCTACAAGGTTTTTTTCTGAATGGATAACTTTGAAACTTGGTATGTTTGTTGACCTCCAGGAGGGTGCTTCTTTCATTCCTGTCAAAAAGGTACAGTTAGCAACGACTGTCAATATTGTCCTTTTTTGCATCGACAATTTCCTTTGGCACTCTTCACAGGTCACATTTATGATCCGATTGCTTTGAAACATAATCTGCTAGTTTGGAGCAACCTTTAGATGTAATATTTATTGATTTTCTTTCATTTTTAGCTCACCTGGCCTAAAAGGCCATGTGAGCTTTTCTCATCACTTGGCATCCGTCGTCTGTAAACTTTTCACATTTTCATCTACTTCTCTGTATCCACTGAGCCAGTGTGAACCAAACTTGGCAGGAATGGTCTATAGGAGGTCCTCTACAAACGATGCTCATTTTGTTACCATCGGATGAAAAACATGGCTGCCAGAGGCATTCTTTGATTCCGGTTGGTGGAGTTTCAGAAATCTTCTCCTTTGAAACCACAGGGCCAAATGTTTTGAAACTTTGCATGGCTGATGACTGGGACACCCTCTGCCAATGATCCTCATTTAATGTTGATTGGGTTACAAACATGGCTGCAATTGCAGCTTATAGTTACTTTTGAAACCCTATGGGAAATCACATTTTCATCTTTTATGGAACTACTGAGCTGATGTGAACCATACCTGGCAGGGATAGTCTATGGGAGATCCTCTACAAACCATCCTAAGTTTCCGTGGGCTTGAAAACATGGCCGCCAGAGGCATTCTTTGATTTTGATTGGTGGATTTTGAAAAATCTTCTCTGAAACCACAGGGCCAAATGTTTTGAAACTTTGCATGGTTGATGACTGGGACATCCTCTACCAACGATCCTCACTTAATGTTGATCAGGTTGCAAACATGGCTGCAATTGCCGCTAACTATAGAAACCCTATGGGAAATCACATTTTCATCTTCTTCTCTGGAACTACTGAGGCAATGTGAATCTGTCTTGGCAGGCATGGTCTATGAGAGATTCTCTACAACTGTTGCTCATTTTATTCCTGTTGAATGAAAAACATGGCTGCCAGAGGCATTCTTTGATTCTGATTGGTTGATTATGAAAACTCTTCTCTGATGAAACTACAAGGTCAAACTTCACATGATTGAGGACTGGGACACCTTCTACCAATGATCCTCATGTAATGTTTATGTAATGTTGCAAACATGGACACAATTATGGCCCATAGTTACCATGGAAACTCAAAGGGAAATCACATTTTTATATGTAGTTCTGCCAGGTGAGCGATTGCAGGCTCTTTAGAGCCTCTAGTTGTCAAGAAACATTGCTGTTAGCAATGATCTTTTAACATTTGCCATTTTGGCATCACCATTTTTTTAGCATGCTCTGCAGGGTGCATTTATGAATGGATTGGTTTGAAACTTGGTAGGGGGCTTGGTGGTGTTGAGGTAACCGGTTCTCGTCAGATCACCAAAATTAAGCAACATCGAGCCTGGTTAGTCCTCAGATGGGTGACCGTCTGAGCGATCGATTCAGACTCCCACGTTGTGTCCTTGGGCAAGGCACTTAACCCCGATTGTCCACATGGGTTCACGATGATGCCATGTACAAAGGCGTACTGCACGTCGATGGTGCGTATGTCTTCAACCAATCTAACCCTGTGTGTGGTGCTGTGCGGAGTTATGATGTTGGGGAGCTGGCAGCTGCTCGTCGTTGCTCAGACGTTCTCTTCGGGTACTCTGGCTTCCTCCACCTGTAAAACTGTCACTGTCATAATTAGCCATTGTGCATAAGTATGTGACCTTAAACGCCAATAAATAAATAAATTTAAACTTGGTATGCTTGTTTTGGGTGACTTCTAGATAAGAGCTGTACATTGTCTTCCATTTCCGTCAAAAAACTTTGCCATTAGAAACAACCTTCAACTTCGCTGTTTTGTCATCAATTTCCTTTGGAACTCCACACAGGTCACATTAACAATTTCAATCGCTTTAAAACAGTTTGTTTGGAGGAGTGACCTCTAGATGGGAGCTTTTGATTTTCTTTCATTTCTCTCAAAAAACATTGCCAAATGTTGCCATTAGCAATGACCTTTGAACTCATTGCCTTTGTACATCAACATTTTCCTTTGGCAAGCCCTGTGGAGTAAATTTATGATTGGATCAGTTTGAAACTTGCTATGCATGTTTGGGATAACTGCTAGATGTGAGCTATCAATTTTCTTCCATTTCTATCAAAAACCCTTGCCGTCAGCAATTATGTTTAGAATTTGTGATTTTTGCATCATCATATTCCTTTGGCATGCCCTACAGGGCATATTTATGAATGGATTGCTCCAAAACTTGGTTCAAGTTTATCAAAAAATGTTGCCATAGCAACAGCCTTTGAACTTGGTGCATTTGTGCATCAACATATTCGTTTGGCATGCTCTGTAGGACACATTTATGAATAGATTACTTTGAAACTTGGTATGCATGTTCTGGGTGACCTCTAGATTAGAGCTATTGATTTTTCCATCAAAAACCATTGCCGTTAGCACAATCCTTTGAGCTTAGTGCATTTGTGAGGCAAATTATGCATTTTTCGCTCCCTACAGAGGATATTTATGAATTTCCATCAAAAAAAAAAAAAAAAAAACCATTGCCACACTATCAATGACCATCAAACTTAGTTCATTTGTGCATTAACATTTTCCTTTGACACGCCTCAGATGGCGCATTCATTATCAGGTTGTTTTGGTATGCTTATTCAGGGTGTCCTGGTTAGGAGCTATCGAGTTTCTTTTCATTCCCATCAAGTTATAGTTAGGTAGTTCGATGACATGACGTCATCTGTTGTCATTTTGCATTTTTTAATTATTTTTGCATTTACTTAAAAAATTCCTTGAAAATGCTTTGTAAGTCATATTTTTTGATACCCCAATCCATTCCTGCAGTATTTATAAACATATCTGTGAAGTTTAGATGCATGAGGATCGATATTTACGACGTAATACTCGTTTGAAGTGGGCAGCCGCGTTGTTTACAAATTTCGCAACTGCGGCCCAATTATTTTTGCAATTTCAGGATACCCCTTCCAGGTTTCAATGGAATTTCCGACAGGATCAATCAGATTCCAGCTATGAACTAATGCCGGATATGTCTTCTACAGAAGTTGAACTTTAAAATGGTGGGTGCAACCTTTCAACTTTTTGGCTTTTTACCATTTTATTTATTGATTAAAGTTTTTGAATGAATTTTTTTCCCACAAAATCAGCCTAACTAAAAAGGTTGCACTCCATTTTATAAAATTGGGGATGTATTCTACACAGTAACATGTGTTTTTTTATCGAATATTTGGGTTTGAACTGTCAGGATTTTGATTGAAAAAAGGTGTCAGATGCTGTATTTGCAAAAAACGCATCAGGAAATTCCCAGAGTTTGAATAACGTCGTCATTGACAAGTCATTTAGTGTTTCTCTTATTTCATTTCCCTTTCTTTCTTATCGACGTTATATTAACAAATCACTTGAAATATTGAACAAATAATGCTTTTTATTAAAAAAAAGTTTCAAGAGACATTACTATATTATTGAGAGTCAATGGTCAGTCTGAGTCAGTGTTATTTTTTTTTTAAAAATGATTCACTTTCAGAGATGATTGGCTGGAATTTTCACCTGGATATTTGACCTAAAGTTGGCCAAACTGTCTTTTGGCAACTGACACAGAATTTATCCCAGTGGAATTCACCTCAATTTTGTTTTATTTATTTATTTATTGGAGTTTAACAACATTTTCGACAGCCTGGTTCACCTTCGTGTCAGACATTTTTACAAGTGGAGTTGGCTGGAGGACCACCAAGCAATGACAAGGAACTGTCAACATACTAACTGCACACAAGCAGGGCTAGCATTAGTTGAAGACAGATACACCATCGCTGTGCAGTATGTCTTAGTACACAGTGCCCTCATTTGAGCAATCAGCGTTAAGTGCCTTGCCCAAGGACACAACGCACAAACCCCTGACGACCGGGGATCCAACTGTGGGAACTGTGGACCTCTCGGTTTGAAGTTCAATGCTGTACTGACTTTTTTTTAGCTCACCTGACTGCAAGTCAGTGTAAGTTATTGCCATCACTTGGTGTCCGTCGTCCGTTAACTTTTGCAAACTTGGCTTCTTCTTTACAGCCATTCAGCCAAATTCAAACATATGTTGCACAAACCATCTGGAGTATACCTTTTCTATTTTGTTCAAATGAAGCGGCTGCCTTCTTCGGGCTCTGGGCAATGATGCCAAAGCCTAAAAATCTTCTTCTCATGAACCACCAGAGAGATTGCCTTGATATATGGTATGGAACACTCTTTAGTGTTGAAGATTAAAGTTTGTTCAAGGGAAGTTGGTTGATCAATATTTGGGCTCTCTGTGGGCACATACCCATTTTGGGCTCCGCCCAAAATTTCTGTTTCAGGAACCGATGGGCCGATTTGAACGAAATTTGGCATGTAGTATAAGTGGGTCCAAAGTCCTTGATTGATGCCCGAAACTATTTTTTTTCCTAGCCCCGTGGGCACCCCAGGGGCTAAAAATAGAAAAAAATTTAAATGCCCATAGTTCCCAAACTACACGGAACAGAGAACTGTTATTTGGTATGAAGCATCCTTTTGACCAGCAGAATGGATTTTAAAAAAAAATGGCCATCGGTTGTGTCAGGGTGTTCTGTAGGGGCATTTGAAAAAATGCTGAGTCAGCATATTTACAAAATTTAAAAAAAAAGATTTCTTCAGAACTGCTGATCAGAATCTTTTTGATATTTGGAATACAGCTTCCATAGGATGGTCAAATATAAGTGTGTTCAAATCGAGCCCCTTGGTTCATATTTGGGCTCAACACAGGAGCCTAAATAATTAACTTAGGGGGCTATGGGGAATAAGCTTTAAAATTCTTCTTCAGATCCACCAGTCAGATTTTGTTGATATTTGGTATGCAGCATCTCTAGGGGGGTTAGATTCAAATTTGTTCAAATGGGATCCCTGGATGAATATTTGGGCTGTTTATTGGAGCCCAAATTTTAACTTGGTGCAATATGAGAAAATTTTGAAAATTTTTGAGAAAATCCTTTGCATTTTGTGGGTGATTAACCCTCTCCACTCTTGATGTTAAAATACTGATATTTCAAGGAGCAAGTTTTCACACAATGCAAAGAGGAATTTAACCAATTCAATCTTGTTTGACAGAGCTCAATGAGCTCCATCAAACAAGACTGAATTGGTTAATTTCCTATTTGCATTATGGGAAAAATTTGCATGTGGACATTTTGATATTTTGACATCAGTGTGCAGAGTGTTAACAATGTAAAAAAAACTGTGCTACACAGTACACATTCAGAAACATCTTTCTTAATGCATCAAAACAGTTTATATTCAAGAAATAGCACTTTTGGGCTCAAATTAAGTTAAATTATGCAAAGTATATGCAGATTACCCTGTGGTCACTTGACCTCCAACCTTGAATTGTATGTTCATTTGAACAAAATTGTCACCCAAAACAGAGTTGCAAAATATCTGGCCAATTAGTCAAGTATTGTTTATGCTAACTTGTTTTTTGTGAAAGTCCCTTCACTCGAAAAGCCTTCAAAAGGTGGCCTGGCCTATTTTTTCCTAAAAAATTAATAATTAATGTCCTTACAAATACATCCTTTGCATTTTGTGGGTGATGAACAATGTGAACCTACATCACACATTCAGAAACATCTTTTTGAGGCTTCAAAACAGTTTATATTGCAGAAATGGCATTTTTAGGCTAATTTTTGTGATAAATTAAGTTAATTTATGCAAAATATATGCTAATTATTTTGTGGTCATTTGACCTGCTGTCATAAACAGTATGTCCAGTCAAAGGGCATTGGCAGACAAAAACATGTGTCAAATTTCGAGTGAATTATTAAAGTACTTTTCCTGATATGGTATTTTTACCTGCGTCGCCAGTGGCAGAGCAGGTCTAGTAACCGCTCGACTCCATCCGTTCGTCCGTCAGTCCGTCCGAAACACTTCTTCCGTCAAAGTTTTCTTGGCTTCTATGAAAGGGAATGATTTTATATTTGGTCTGCTGCTTCATAATGATGAGATGTATCATGTATCTAATTTTCAGATCTGCTGTGGTGCCACTTCCTGTTTGCCGATACTTTGAAGTCTGTTCATCTCTGTAATCAATTACATGCAGCGACGCAGGTCCAGACCTGGTATTGGTCTTGGCTTGTTTCTGCCATGCTCTATTGAAAAATACCTTCAAATTATGGGGTTTTGGGGCCGTTTTCGACTAGCCAGTTTAGTGATAAAGCACGGGAAGGCTGTTGAAGAAAAATACCATAACTTCTGAACCATAATGAATTTTTAAATTCTGTTGAGTTTTATTTTTCCTCCTCTTTCATTTAAAACTATTTCTAATACACAGGCCATCATCTACAATTTTCACCAGAATTGCCTATTAGAGTGATCACATGCATTTAAATTAATTTATTTTGGGCACACCCTTTTGCCCTAATTTGGGCACATTAAAACCAGAAATAACAGCTTTATAATAACAGTTTTATTACTAAGCCTTCCTTTGTGTTTCTATGGTCATATTATGATGAGAATTATTCTCAAATGCAGAAGAGGCACAGAGAATTTACAGATCTTTTTTAATTTTTAATCTAAAGGCCTGGATCACTCACTGTCCACAATATGTCATCTGTGAACAGAACGTTCATGACACTTCTTCAAAACCACTGAACCGATAACAGTTACATTTGAGGTGATCATTTGTTCTGACAGTGCATTTTGTTTTTGTTCAAATCAACATGCCCCATCCTATAGGGATGGGTGGAGGAAAATGCTCCCAAATTTTACAAAAGTCTTCTCATGAACTGATGGGTACAATGACTTGATACTCGGTACTGATCTTCCTCTTGAGGTGCAGAATCAGTTTTGTTCAAATGAAGTTAGTAGGACAATATTTGTCTTTGTAATGACAGAAACAAGATTTTGGGCCCACCCAAAATTTATATTTTCTGAATTAAAGAGCCAATTTGAACCAAATTTGGTATTGGGTATTATACTTCATTCATGCAGACCAATATTGATTGATATATACTCCCCTGCTGGAACCCCGGGAAGTGAAGCAGTGCTTGTTCACTGTGGTAAACAGGCTCTGTTTTACTGGTAAAATAGGCCCAGTCACCAATGCTTGGGAGGTGCAAACCCTCTCTAAAATGGTCAACATGGCTTATTAATGCTCACCCCTGGTCTCGAGTCTATACTCATGTTGTGGTCATGATTAGCCATTGTGCAAAAATATGTGACCTTAAACACCAATAAATAAATAAATAAATAAAATTGATATATACTTGATTCATGCAGACAAAATTTTCCAACAACCCCATGATCTAAAAATAGAAATATTTTTAAATGCCCATATTTCCCAAACCACACTGAAGAGAGAACTGTTATTTGACATGAAGCATCCTTAGGACCTGTAGAATCAAATGGTAAAGAACAATTACCATAGGTTGTGTCAGTGTATTGTAGGGAGGAATTCGAAAAAATGCTGAGTCAGCATATTTGCAAAACTTACAAAATCTTCCTCTGATTCACCCGATCTGAATCTTTTGATATTTGGTATACAACATTGCTGTGAGGGTCAGATTCAAGTTTGTTCAAATCAAGTCCCCCATTTAATATTTGGCCTGCCAATGGGGACCCAAATTCTAATTTAGTACAATATGAGGAATAACTCAGATCCACCAGTCAGACTCTTTTGATATTTGGTATACTTGATCCTTATGGAGGTCAGATAGAAGTTTGTTCTAATCAAATCCCATGACTATTATTTGGCTCCCTGTTAGAGCCTGAATTTTTACTTTGTGCAGTATGAGGAATATTCTTTAAAAATATTCTTCACACGAACACTCAATCAGAATCTTTTGATATCTGGAATATACCATCCTTTGGGGAGTCAGATTCAAGTTTTTGTTAAAATCAAGTCCCTATTGGAGCCCAAATTTTAACTTAGTCCAATATGAGGAATGTTTAAAAATCTTCTCCAGAACCACTAAGGAATGTTTAAAAATCTTCTCCAGAACCACTAGTTAGAATCTTTTGGTATATGGTATCCAGCATCCTTACAAGAGTCAGATTCAGGTTTGTTCAAATCAAGTCCCTTGCTTACTATATGGGCTCTCTGTTGGAGCTCAAATTTTTACTTGGACCAATATGAGGAATATTCTTTAAAAATCTTCTAATGAACCCACAGTCTGAAGCTTTTGATACACGGTATGCACCATCTTTAGGGGAGTCAAATTCAAGTTTGTTAAAATCAAGTCCCTTGGTTATTGTAACTTGTTCCAATATGAGGAATAATCTTTAAAAATCTTATTCTCCAGAACCACTACTAGTCAGAATCATTTGATATATGGTATACAGCATCCTTATGGGAGTCAGATTCATGTTTGTTCAAACAAAGTCCCTTGATTACTTTTTGGGCTCTCTGTCGGAGCCTGAATTTTTACTTTGTGCAATATTCTTTAAAAATCTTCTCACGTACCAGGGTCTGAAACTTTTGATACATGGTATATACCATCATTAGGGGAGTCAGATTCAAGTTTGTTAAAGTCAAAGTCTTTGGGTTAATTTGAACTTAATCCAGTACGAGGAATAATCCTAAAAAATCTTCTTCTTCTGATGCACTAGTCAGAGAATTCAAATTTGTTCAAATAGACTCCTTGGTTTAATATTTTAACTTAGTGCAATATGAGGGAATCTCTTTAAAAATCTTCTTCTTCAGATTCACTGGTCAGAATCCTTTCATATTTGGTTTACAACATCTCTAAGTGGGTCAACCTTAAGTTTGTTCAAACCGGGTCCCTGGGTTTATATTTGGGCTTCCTATGTGAGCCCAAATTTTAACTTGGTGCAATATGAGGGAATTTCTTTAAAAATATTCTTCTCGACAGATTCACCAGATAGAATCCTTTCATATTCTTCTCGACACATTCACCAGATAAAATCCTTTCTAGATGTGTCATATTCAAGTTTGTTCAAGTTGGGTCCCTGGATTAATATTTGGGCTCCCTATGAGAGCCCAAATTTTAACTTAGTGCAATATGATGGAATTTCTTTAAAAATCTTCTTCTCCAGAACCATCTATTAGAATCTTTTGATATATGGCATACTTCAACATCTCTAAGGGCATCAGATTCAAGTTTGTTCAAATCGAGTCCCTAGGTTAATATTTGGGCTCCCTATTTTAACTTAGTGCAATGTGAGGGAATTTCTTTAAATATCTTTTTATCCGAACCATATATTAGAAGAATCTTTTGACATTTGGTATACAACATCTCGAGGACAGGGTATACAACATCTCGAGGACGGTCAGATTCAAGGTTGTTCAAATCAAGTCCCTGGGTTAACAATTGGGCTCCCTGTGGGAGCCTGAATTTTAACTTAGTGCAATATGATGAAATGTCTTTAAAAATCTTCTTCAGATCCACCAGTCAGAATGCTTTCATATTTGGTATACAACATTTCTTCAAATCAGGTCCCTCGATTAGTATTTGGCTCTTCATTGGCGCCCAAAGTTTAACTTAGTGTGTAATATGAGGAAATATCTTTAAAAATCTTCTTCTTCGGTTCCAACATAACAAACAAATAGTCATAAGTACAAACTATAGTAATATTGAAATGTGTGCATGTGTCCCTTTCCCGGAGTTGCTTATACTTTTGTTCCATACTGAGGTAATTACATGAGATGGCAAGGGACATCATTCTGATGTGTCATTCAGATGGTAGCCACCTTAAATATTTTTTTTCTTCAACCCTTGCTATTACTAAGAAAATTATGCCCCCCCCCCCCACACACACACACTTTTTTAGCTTCTGCCACCCCTTACGATAGATTATGGAGGGAGGTGATATAGAGGAAACTGAAGAGTCTTGGATTGGGAAGTATTTTGTTGGAGTCGTGAAAGCACTGTACTATGATATTCAAAGTGACTGCATCCTCAGAAACATAACAACAAAAAAGATCCCCATGGAGATTTTTCTTCAGCAGGGGTGCTTTATTTGTTCAAATAAAGTCCCTGGGTTGATATTTGTATTCCCTATGGGGGAGGGGGGAGGGAGGAGGGTCAGCAAATTTTAATATATTGCAAAATTGTTAATATTCTCAAAATCTTATTCTCCAGAAACTAACAGTCAGAATCTTTTGAAATTTGGTATACTTCAAGTTTGTTCAAGTTGAGTCCCTGGGTTGATATTTGAACTCCCTAGTTTTGTATTACTGAAAATCTTGGTATTATTTCTGTGTTAGCACCCCAGTACTAGAAAAAAATCATCTGGCATGAACAATAGAGTTATAAATAATTAAATAACTTCATTCCCCTGTAGGGCTAACAAGCCTTAGATGCTAATTAAATCCTTCTTTAAACAACTATGGTCAGGTGAGTGCCTCAGGTCTCATGTGGCTTCTTGTTCTTAAACTTAGACACAAAGTATATGTGCTCACAATATTTCAGGTTAACCCGTTGCCCAACGTAACAGCCAAACCCAGCCAGTGCTATTCTCAAAAATTGCCAATTAATATTTTTCCACTATACCAATGGCCCAGACTAGCTGGTGCAACCCAATTTATTACCAGTGCCAAACACAAATTTTGAATCCCCCAAAACCCCCAAAATTTGCCAAAAAACTTAAAAACGAGAAGACCAGTATGGTCCTCCATGCTTTTGCGCAATGCGCAATTTGTTGTCAAGGACAACAATAGGCTACCACCATCTTGTCATTTCTGTTGTTTGGCTCATGTCAGATCAACACGTATCCTGACTTTTGTGCTATAAAATCCTAAAGTATAATGTAGCCAGACACGATTTTGAAGTGGAATGGTGGAATCATTGCAGCAGAATGTATCTGAATATAGACATTGAGTTTTTGAACATCAGGGCTATAACGTTATTGAAATTAAATAATATTTCTTGTTCTTCCCGTTTTCGGGATATGCACCTGATTTGTTCATTCTTTGTTTATCATATGTGTGTTTTCAATGTTCACCTTTTTCCCCTTGAATCCTCTCATTAGATTTTTAAGAACTAATTGCTGTTTGCGAATTTGTTATTAATTAAAATTCTTCTTAAAAATCTTAGATAATTTACGGAATGTGGATTATTCGTACATCCTTTGTCGTGTACCGGTTATTTTTGACTTAGTCGGATGTGTCTGTTTGCCATTACCCTTCTCTGTGGGGAATCTTCTGGGAAGTTTCTCTATTGTTAAGGGTATTCTTGGGATACTGGTTGTCTGACCTGGGCCTTTGTTGTGCCTGTTTTGGACTTGGTTACCGGCTCCTATTCAGTTTAAATTTTTGCCTCGGACATGTGTGTATTATGAAGCCCTCATGTTCGAAATGTAAGAGGAAGAAGTCCTCTCTTGCTTCTCATTCTTCATGTTTAGCTTGCACTCGTTGCTCGAAAGATGTCACCTGTGCAACTTGCTGTTCTTGGGATTCCAAGCGATGGAATTCCCTCTCAACTTATGTATGTGTTGGCGAAGCACCGATTTCGGTGCTTTTGCCTAAGGTAACCAATCAAAATTTAGTTTTCATTTCAGAGGAACAAGAACATGGTATTGGTCATGGTATAACATCAAGTTCTGTGCTGCCGTCGTCTTCAGATACAGAGCATGTTGACTTACGAGGTATCGCAGAATACTCAGTACCTCGGGCAAGCAGACGGTCAACTAGCTCGACCGGTGTAACGGAGCCTTTAATTAGTGCTTCAGTACCGGGAAAGTCTGTAGCGGTCCAGGATACGGAGGATGGAAGACAGTCCTCTGTTCAGACGACAGCATGTAAGGGAAAGAGGCCAGTAAAATTGAAAGGCGCATCAGTAGCGAAGCATTCTTCTGTTTTGGGGACAAAACAGAAAGATTCGACTTTTGTTGCCAGTTCCGCTGGTAGAAAATGCTTCGGAGCCAGTTGTTTCTGATGTACCTTTCTCTGCCAGTGCGGCTGGCAGTAATTTTGATATAAGAGCCTCTTCTTCATCCGTTTCCAGGACTCAGCACAGTAGACCGCATGTTAGCCAGCAAGATCCAGAGGTAGAGAGTCAGAGCCAGGATCCAGCTCTCTCTAAGGCTAGCATTTCGAGGCAAACGTCTTTTTCAAAAAGACGGACATAGGGCACTGTGTCAGATCACCTTCCGGAGCCAAAAAGGCGTAGAACGGGGGTGAACATAGACGCGAATACGGATTTGCTGGAGCAAATTTCCCAGCTAATTGCAGACTCCCAGCAGCATAATATGGGTCCGTCATCGATCTCCGCTTCGGATGATTCGGACGATGCTGGATCGACAGAAAGAAGGGTTTCCTCAAATAATCAGTATGCCGATAATAGACTAGACCAGGAACCTCTAGCTGGTAGTGTTAGGGAGTTTGATGAAGACGAGACTGACACTACATCTTTGGCTGAGCAGCATATAGAAACTATGAGGTTCCTGCAGGATTTTTCACCTGAATTAATTCCTTCTGGTCAGAGTTCTGCGCCTTCTAGAGCCAAGCGCCTGTCTTCTTTAGACAGGGAGGTCATTAAGTCGAAGGAAAGTATCCTTCTGTATCCGTCTCAATCAGTCCAAGAGTTAGATGCGTTTGATTGTTGTGACGAGGCTATTGCTGACCTGGCTCAGGCTAGAAAAAGTTCTTTCCTTTCGGAAAGGAAGCTTGACCTACCGTTTAGAGGCAATACCTTCTTAAATACGGTAGGCGAGAATAAGATTCCAAGAGCTCCTCTGCAATTGGATGACGGAGCTAGGGACTTAGGTATGTCTCTTCCGTCATCGTGTAGCATCAGTTCTTATGTTATAGATACTTGCATTGAATTTAGCAGAAGTATTTTGGACGGTATGTCTTATGCAGATCATATTTGCAGGGCATTGGCCGGCAATCTGGAATCTGAGAGCTTACAGGAGTTGTTATCTCCTTTGAGAGTGTTCTCTCGCGCCATCATGTATACATCATCCCACTCGGCTCTTTCAGTAGCGAATTTAGATTTGGTCAGGCGCGATGCTGCCCTTTAAATCTACGTCATTTATTGACGACAGTGTTAAGAGCTCTCTAAGGGCCACTTCCGTTTCGGGCTCTTCATTATTCAATGATAAGCTAAAAGCTGTATTTGAAGATGCTTCTAAGAAAGCTACAAGTCAGCTTTTGTTGCGCTCAGCTTCGCAACCTCAGCCTTCCACAAGTGGTACTCCTCGGAGAGGTAAATTTTTCTCCAAGAGAGGCTCAGCCCGTGCCGCTTCTAAAGCTAATCGTGGGCGTGGTGGCTCGAAACAGGGGAGCGACTTCAAAAAGGGGATGGCGCAGTCGGATAATAACGAAACGCGTAACCCCACACCGACGTCACAGAGGGGTGCGAGAGCTTCACGAGGTTTCTCCTCGTATAAGCCTCGTAAGTCCTACAAATGAAGATTTCGACCTCTACTGTTCTCCGGTTGGCGGAAGGATTACGCCGCAAGTATAGATTTGAAGGACGCGTATTTTCACATTGTGATTCATCCGGCTTTTCGGAAATACCTGCGTTTCGCGGTTCAAGGAAAGGTATACCAGTTCAGAGCAATGTGTTTTGGCCTGAACCTTGCTCCGTGGGCGTTCACTCGGGTGATGAATGCGGTGATGAGCCATTTCAGAGCACACTCGGCTTCGATGACGTCGGCATATCTGGACGACATTCTTCAAAGGTACGAAAATTTTCATGCTCTTCAAAGCGACGTTCAGAGTCTGCTATCACTGCTACGATGCCTAGGTTTTATAATCAATGTCGACAAGTCGGATTTAATGCCGATGAGGTCGTTTGTTCATCTGGGAATGAGTTTCGATACTCAAAACAATCGGGTCAGTTTGCCGGTAGCAAGAGCAAAATTAGTTTCTCTTTACGCAAAATACTGCCTAAACACACAAGTCATTACTGCAAGAGAGTTTATGCGGCTGTTAGGACTTTGCGGCGCCGCCGCGGAGTTAATTCCGCTAGGTCATTTGCGCACTCGTCCACTTCAAATTTATCTAATTCAAAATTGGAGCGTAAAACGTCAGTTGTTGGACAGTCCGATTGTTTTAACACAGTCAGTAAAACATCATCTTCAAATTGGGGCGGATATCCAGTGGTTATCCCAGGGAATACCGCTTCAGATTCAGGAGCTGTCATTCATAATCATGACGGACGCCAGTCAAGAGGGTTGGGGTGCTTCTCTGATTCCGGGCGATCAAGTGTGTCACGGTTTATGGGAGAGTCAGTTTCTTATGTCCCATATAAACTACAAATAAATGAGGGCAATTTGGTTAGCTCTAAATCATTGTCTCAAGACAAGTAATAAACTCACATGTTCAAATTCTGTCGGACAATTCAACAGTAGTAGCCTATATTCGGAATCAGGGAGGTACTCATTCCGTCCAGCTGTTGAATCTCACCGAAAAGATTCTTCTTTTCTCTCAAGAGAATCAAATTCTGATATCGATTCGTCATATTCCAGGTCGTCTCAGTGTAATAGCAGACTCTCTAGCGAGAAAGGACCGCCTGCTACCTTCAGAATGGATGTTAAAAAAATCTGTCTTCAATCAGATTTGCTTCCAGTGGGAACGTCCAATGATCGATCTTTTTGCCACTAGTCTGAACAATCAGTTACAGACGTTTGTGTCTCCATGCCTGGACCCTCAGGCTTATGCCGTAGACACTCTGTCAATTTCATGGAACGGGATAATAGGGTATGCTTACTCTCCAGCTCCCCTCATTCAACAGATCTTGCTAAAGATAAAACAGTCTTCTTGCAAGATTCTTCTGCTTGCAAGTCTGTCGGCTCACAGACCGTGGATAAATCTTCTCCGGGAACTTCTTTTGGACGTTCCATGGAAGTTACCACCTATCCGGGATCTTCTGACACAAGGGAAACTCTGTCGGCTTCATCACAATCCGGAAGGTCTCAACCTTCACGTTTTTCCGTTGTGCGGTCCTTCTTGCATGGAAAACAGTTTTCCAGATGAGCAATGGATGCAATTTCTAACTGTAGGAGGACCTCCTCTTCATTAAATTATGAAGCGAAGTGGAAGGTTTTTGTTCGTTGGTGTGAATCACAATTGTTTGATTTTTTTAACCCAACTATTCCTCAATTAGCTAACTTTTTTATTTATCTTTTTGATGAAGTTAAGCTACAGCCAGTCACTATTAAGGGCTATAGGTCTATGCTTTCTGACACCTATCCACACCAAGGGAAATTAAACATTGGGTCAGATGTATCTTTAAATAAATTAATGAGGAATTTCTCTGTGAATAGACCTCGTACCTTGAGACTAGTCCCAAAGCGGAATTTAGCTTGGGTTCTTCTGAAACTTCAGGAAGCACCTTTTGAGCGGTTAAATACTGTTGAGTTTAAATTTCTTACTTATAAAACGTTTTTTCTTTTAGCTTTTGCGTCAGCTAGAAGAGTTAGTGAGCTTCATGTTTTGTTGAAGACTCTCATTATCGTAGTGTTGGTAATTCTATTACTCTCACTATGAAAGTGGAATTCTTAGCTAAGAATCAGGTTCCGGACAAACGGATTACCGTCTTCAGATGGTCAGAGACCTTTGTTGTGTCCAGTAAGAGCGCTTAGGATTTATAAGCAGCATTCTAGTTTTATTAGAAGAGGTAGGAAGAGGTTATTTCTTTCTCTTCTTCCTAACAGAAATGATATTTCTGTTCATTCCATATCTAGATGGATTCAGTTAGCTATTCAGACAGCTTATAATGCTTTGATTTCAGCTCACGAAGTTAGAGCTTTAGCTTCTTGTTGGGCTTATGCTAGAAGTACTTCTAAGGATTTGATGCAAGCAGCTTACGGGACACAACAGATGACTTTTACCAAATTTTATCTTCGAGATTTAGAATCAATTTTGGATGATCTCAGATCTTTAGGACCGTTATCGGTAGCTCAGAATGTCGTCCATACTATTTAGGATTTTCATTCAACCTTCTGTTTGGTCAGCTCTAGCACTGTTACCAGTCTGCTACACTCTTCGTTTTGAAGTGTAGTTACTTTCAAAACAAGGGGAAGGTGGGGGGATGGTATTTCCAAATGGTCATCTGGCTTTATAGTGAAAAGCATGGACATACCTCCTTCAGTGATAGTATCCTGGGGTCGGTGCTGTGGTAGTTTTAATGTGTAGCTTGATATGAAACAACATTCAATGTATTATATGCATTTAATGTGTAGCTCGATGTGAAACGTTATTGTATATGTCATGTGTCAAGACGAGCTTTACTATACAATACTCGGACACTTTTAATGATTTATAAAGAGTCTCATTTCTCTGGACTTCTTTATATTTTAGCTTCCTTTATCAAATTAGCATAATGGGTTATGCTAGGCCTTAAATAGAGTTACACCTATATTTTCATTGTTTTTCTGAAATAGCAATGAATATCAAGTACTAGGCCCGCCTGCCTGTTTACTATTCTCAGCTAGTCTGGGCCATTGGTATAGTGGAAAAATATGAAAAATTTATACCAATTTTAATATTTTTAATACTTACCAATGGCCCAGACGGGGATGGCCCTCCCTGGAGTTGACACTCCTTCCTCCCCGCTGAGTTATATTACAGTTCTTATTAATTCTTATTAACATTTAACAGGCACAACAATAAAGAATGACAAGATGGCGGTAGCCTGTTGTTGTTCTTGACAACAAGTTGTGCATTGCACAAAAAGTATGGAGGACCATACTGGTCTTCTCTTTTTTAAGTTTTTTGGCAAATTTTAGGGGTTTGGGGGATTCAAAATTTGTGTTTGGCCGTGGTAATAAATTGGGTTGCACCTGCTAGTCTGGGCCATTGGTAAGTATTAAAAATATTAAAATTGGTATAAATTTTTCATATTTATAGAATAAACATTCAGTGTTTAAAATAAAAAATGTATTCTACGAGTTGGATTAAGAATGAAACAGATGAGCCTCTGGTGAGTCGTTTTCATTCTTAATTCTATGAGTAGAATAAATTTTTTACTTGAAAACAAACAGTATACGTTTATTTTGTTTATCCCATAAATCTTTTACCAGGCAGTCGCGGCGAAATCGTGCTGTTACTCGCTACAAAACACAGTGAGAAGCACATTGGTCAAATTCGATCGACAAGCAAAATTGCCAAAAATAAACAGGCGCAGCGATATATTTATGTCTAAAAATAATTCCCCTACAAACTTGAGCTAACTAAACATTTAAGCGATGGTCAGCGTTTGATAAATGTCTGTTCATTATGTCTCCCACAAGCATAAAACAGGTCACAACAACAGAAATGCGGTCAGAGGTCATCAAGTCCATCTCTATGTATTAAATCTACGGCAAAATTTATCTCCCTACTAGGTGAAAAAAGCAAAAATTTATCCAAGGCTTTCATTGTTCGAATAAACAGCCATTTATGGGATAAAAATAACAACCGGTGTTTGGACTGGACAATATGTGATAAGAGTTGGGAAATTTGGACACCAAATTAGGAAAAAAACTTTTTCCATTGGGAGAGGGGCCAGACTTTGGCCCCTGAGTACCCCCATGAAACTAATAGATGACTTTATATCCAATAAAAAATTAGTCCTCTTTCCAACCAACTTAAGGTCAATATAGCTTTTACCAACCATTTCTTTTATGGTGGAGGGGCCGGGGAGGGGGGAGGGAGGGAAAACGAGAGGTCCAATCACTCACAAACTGAGGTTTGGCTGGAACCCCAGCACCTTTTCTATTAAAATCTTTGTTAACCCTTTACCCAACGAATCGGACACATTGCCCGCATAATATGCAAATTCAGCAGCTGAAAAAATATTATTTTTTAAAAAGATTTCAACAAAACCATATCATGAAACCCCTCTTCGGAACGAGCTCATCTAGCTCATTCCACTGAGAGGTCACATGATATGGTTTTGTGGAAATTCTTTGAAAAATTTGAAAAAAATGTTATTTAAAATAATAAATTTTGATATCGTCTGTGTTGGGTAAAGGGTTAATACTTGACCTAAATCTTCTGTCTTTGCCAAATCTCCCATGTGACCTTCTTGGGTGTTGAGTACCTCTTCCCCATTACCTAGGCATAACTTGCAGTGCAGACTGTCTATCACTATTATCAGAATATAAGTTCTCCCATTGACTGTCCCCCTCTGAAGGACAATCCATTTCATGCCTGATGTCCTGCCACGAGATTCTCAGCACATCGAACTACAATTCAAATTCTGCTAATGTTTAGCTTAACTTGACATAGTCAAGATAAGCTATTGCCATCACACGTGCGGAAGTCTGTGAGTCTGTGACGTCTGTTCACATTTTCCTTTAGCTATGGGCTACACCCTGCAGGCTTGTCTGATCATCACGAAATTTCATATGCAGGTTTGGGGTCATGTCTAGATGAGAACGTCCAATTTTGGTCGCGATCGGGCAACCGGTATGGCTGCCCGAGCCCAAAACCCGAAACCATTAGCACAGTCTACAGGTCGTATTTATGAAGGGATTTCATTGTAACTTGGTAGGATGCCTCTGTATAGTGCCTAGATGAGAACGTCCCCTTTTGGGAATGATCTATCAACCGTGATGGCTGCCCAAGCCCGAAACCCAAAAACTTTTAGCACAGTCTGCAGGTCATGTTTAATGTGGAGGGATTTCATTGTAACTTGGTAGGATGACTTCTTATGATGTCTAGATGCGAATTTCCCCATTTGGGCATGATCTGCCAACCGTGACGACTGCCCGAGCCCAAAACCTGAAAACCTTTAGCACAGTCTACAGGTCATATTTATTGAGGAATTTTATTGTAACTTGGTGGGTTGACTTCATACAATGTCTAGATGAGAAAGTCCCTCTTTGGACGAGATTGGGCAACTGTGACGGCTACAGGAGCCCGAAGCCCGAAAACCTTTAGCACAGTCTAGAGGTCATATTTATGAAATGATTTCATTGTAACTTGGCAGGATGACTCCAAATGATGTCTAGATGAGAACGTCCCATTTTGATCGCGATCATGCAGCCTTGATGGGTGCCCGAGCCCCAAAACCTTTAGCATAGGCAAAAGGTCATATTTATGGAAGGATTTCATTGTAACCTGTTTGGTTGACTCCATATAATGCCTAGATGATGACATCCCCTTTCGGTCGTGATTGGTCAGTTGTGATGGCTACAAGTGCCCGAAGCCCGAAAACCTTGAGCACAGTCTACAGGTCATATTTATGAAGGGACTTCATTGTAACTTCTTAGGATCACTCCAGATGATGCTCAGATGAGATTGTCCCCTATGGTTGCGATCATTCACCCATGATGGCTGCCCGAGCCCGAAGCCTGAAAACCTTTAGCACAGTCTACAGGTCATATTTATGAAGGGATTTCATTGTAACTTGGTAGGTTGACTTCACATAATGTCTGGATGAGAACGTGGGATCATTCACCCATGATGGCTGCCCGAGCCCGAAGCCCGGAAACCTTTAGCACAGTCTACAGGTGATATTTATGAAGGGATTTCATTGTAACTTGGTAGGTTAACTTCATATAATGTCTAGATGAGAACGTCCCCTTTTGGACATGATTGGGCAACTGTGACGGCTAAAGGTGCCCGAAGCCCGAAAACCTTTAGCACAGTCTACAGGTCATATTTATGAGGGGATTTCATTGTAACTTGGTAGGATGACTCCAATTAATGTCTAGATGAGAACGTCCCATTTTGATCGCGATCATTCAGCCTTGATGGGTGCCCGAGCCCAAAAACCTTTAGCATAGGTAAAAGGTCATATTTATGGAAGGATTTCATTGTAACCTATTAGGTTGACTCCATATAATGCCTAGATGATGACATCCCCTTTTGGTCGTAATTGGTCAGCTGTGTTGGCTACAAGTGCCCGAAGCCCAAAAACCTTGAGCACAGTCTACAGGTCATATTTATGAAGGGATTTCATTGTAACTTCATAGGATCATTCCAGATGATGCCCAGATGAGATTGTCCCCTTTGGTTGCGATTATTCAACCATGATGGCTGCCCGAGCCCGAAGCCCGAAAACCTTAAGCACAGTGTACAAGTCATATTTGTGAAGGGATTTCATTGTAACTTGGTAGGTTGACTTCATATAATGTCTAGATGAGAATGTCCCCTTTTGGACATGTTTGGGCAACTTTGATGGCGAAAGGTGCCCGAAGCCCAAAAACCTTTAGCACTGTCTACAGGTCATATTTATGAAGGGATTTCATTGTAACTTGGTAGGTTGACTCCAAATAAGGTCAAGATGAGAACGTCCCATTTTGGCCGTGATCATTCAGCCTTGATGGGTGCCCGAGCCCAAAAACCTTTAGCATAGGCAAAAGGTTATATTTATAGAAGGATTTCATTGTAACATTGTTAGGTTGACTCCATATAATGCCTAGATGATGACATCCCCTTTTGGTCGTGATTGGTCAACTGTGATGGCTGCAGGTGCCCGAAGCCCGAAAACCTTGAACACAGTCTACAGGTCATATTTATGAAGGGATTTCATTGTAACTTCTCAGGATCACTCCAGATGATGCCCAAATGAGATTGTCCCCTTTGGTTGCGATCATTTAACCATGATGGCTGCCCGAGCCCGAAGCCTGAAAACCTTTAGCACAGTCTAAGGTCATATTTATGAAGGGATTTCATTGTAACTTGGTAGGTTGACTTCATATAATGTCTAGATGAGAACGTCCCCTTTTGGACACGAGTGGGCAACTGTGACGGCTTCAGGGGCCCAAAGCCCGAAAACCTTTAGAACAGTCTCCAGGTCATAATTATGAAGGGATTTCATTGTAGCTTGGTGGGATGACTCCAAATAGTGTCCAGATGAGAACGTCCCCTTTTGGTCACGATCATTCAGCCTTGATGGCTGCCCGAGCCCAAAAACCTTTGACATGTCTGTAGGTCATATTTATGGAAGGATTTAATTGTAACTTGTTAGGTTAACTCCATATAATGCCGAGATGATGACATCCCCTTTTGGTCGTGGTTGGTCAACTGTGATGTCTACAGGTGCCTGAAGCCCGAAAACCTTTAGCACAGTCTACAGATCGTATTTATGGAGGGATTTCATTGTAACTTGGTAGGTTGACTTCATATAATGTCTAGATGAGAACGTCCCCTTTGGACACAATTGGGAAACTGATGGCTACAGGGGCCCGAAGCCCGAAAACCTTTAGCACAGTCTACAGGCGATATTTATGAAGGGATTTTAATGTAACTTGATAGGATGACTCATTTTGGAATAATTTCATTGTAATTTTGTTGATATATGTTAACTGTGAGGGCCACATATGTTAACTGTGAGGTCATATTAACCCACCCCTCAGATCTTTAGTACAGTGTACACCTCATATTATTTTTATCATAAACATAGCATACAGGGAACAGAAATGAACATATTCCCAATTATCACAATTCTTGTCTTATTTCATAATCCTTTCATAAACATTGAACATTATCCTTTTCATCAAACACAACACACAAGTTAAGCTACAGTGTCATTGGCACTTTCATTTTATTACTACCTCTTGTTTTTCTGGGCTAGGGGACTCATTAAACATGTTTACCGATGTGGATCTAATTTCCACCCTTTGGTATGATTCTTCCTCTAGAGCTAGATGCAATGCAGCATCTAAAGACTCTGGCCTCTCCCTCAGTACATGTATTTTCACCTCCTCTTCAGGTGAGGCCTCACTAAGAGTTTCCTTGGCCAAAATCATCTCTAATAATACAGCTGGCCAATTCAAGTAGAGTATCGTATGTTGTACGTCGGCATGTATGCAATTGTGCATTTGTGAATGATAAATAGCTCTTTCCCTGTAGGGATCAAACTGACCCTTCAAACTTAGAAGTGTATTGACCCAAATTTTCCTAAAAACCAAAGAGCTGCACTTCTTAGTGAAAAAAATAGAAAATTACCAGTTCCTTGGGCCATTGGTTTATTTCAATGGATATTTCAGAATCTGTCAACCAGTCATTCATATAAAATGTCCCACTAAATGTCTCTGGTGTAACTACAGATTTACATGGACCAAGATCCAATGCACGATTGGATTCTAAGGGTTAAACCTTAGAGTTTCAACTCGGTGACCAGCACCAGCATTGACACACATCTGCGGTGTCACCCTTCCACAGACATCAGCTGATGGTGCCAGTGATAAAGTTCTATGGACACCGACTGGTGGAGATGGGTGCAACATTCTGTAATCTTTTGCCATAGATGATTGTACATCCCTATCATTCTGAGGAGAAAATTTATACTCATGCTCAGGAATTGCATGCAGCCTTTACCATTGTTACACTTCAAAATGGGGCATAGGAATCATATCCAAAGTTTGTCTTTTAAGTTTGTTAATAGACTCACCAACTCTTCAATTTGCTTTTCGATTGACAGTTCAAACCTACTGTTTAAATATTCAAATAACACTAGTTAATTTGGGGGTATTGTGCAAGCAGTTTTTAGCTGTGACTAGCAGCTCTATAAGTGGCAATGTCGGTCTGTTGGTCTGTCTGTCGGTCTGTCTGTCTGACCAACGAGTTTCATGTCGGTCTGTTTGTGACCAACGAGTTTCAAAACTCAATAACTTTTGAAATACTTGATGGAATGACTTTATATTTGGAATCTAAGTGTATCTTATCGATGTCTAGCCACTGTTGAATGCATGTGTTGTTCCAAATATTTTTCTGTCTGACCAATGAGTTTCATGTCAGTCTGTCTGTGACCAATGAGTTTCAAAACTCAATAACTTTTGAAATCCTTGATGGAATGACTTTATATTTGGCATGTAAGTGTATCTAATTGATGTCTAGCCACTGTTCAATGCATGTGTTGTTCCAAATATTTTTCTTGGAGTTATGGCCCTTGATGAACATAGAATTTTGTGAGATTGCACCACCTGTCGCAGCTACGGTGTCGATGTCGCGATTTTTTTTCCAATTCATGATTCAGACCACTTGCCATGATGAAAAAAAAATTTACTTCAAGGCTACACTCAAAAGCTGAGACTCTCACATCTGTTATATTTCTTATCAACCTACCTTACAATTGTTTACAACAGGCTTGCAACAGGCTTGCTCTACAGAGGAAGTCCCTAACTCAGAAAAATACTCTCTATTCTTTCCCAAGCGATTTGGGAAAGAAAATTGGTGCAAAAGCACCAAGAAAAAATAAGCCAAAACTGGGTCGAGTGCGACCGGCGTACACCCAGTGGGGGACACTGTTCTCCTTGTACTAAACCACAGCTTCCGGAACCAGTGCACAGAGGTATAACCAACGTGTTATTCTATTTTTATTCCGCTATCGTACAGGATGTGGATCATTTTGCTCTTCAACAGTGATACTTTTTGACTCGATGATTACAATGTTTCCTGTTCTGAATTGTGGATCCATAGCTGTTTCTTCACTATCCAGACATACAGGGCTGTGTTTTATATATTCTCTCGATTATTCACTGTATTTTTCTCTATACCGATTTCGTGTGCGACTTTCGCGTACTGTGCTGCTTCGGTCTTTTGTTCATTAATGCTACCCCTTTGGGTTCTGCTTTTAACTGAGTTAGGTGTCAGCTGGGGGCGGTTGTGGCAGCTTTTCTCCCCTCTGTTGCGGGTAGAATATCTGCCAGTTCCCTTTTGGCTGTTGGGGTACTTTTCTCTTTCTGTTGGGCTTGTGTTTCCTGCCACCTTACTCTGGTAGCTGGGGCTGTCCTGATTTATTTTTTCTTTGGGTTCACCTTTCCATCTACATTGCTCTCACCAGATATGCCTAGGACAATACATTGCGGGCCAATTTTATCTCAACTTTGGCGAAGCCAAATTTGAGCTTATGCCATGACCAGTTGTCCGTCTGTCCATCAACAATTCAATACGGCTCGGGCTAGAGGCCGTATTTATGAACCGATCTTTACGAAACTTCTTGGGTACCTTTGTTATGACTGTGGGACGAGAACGAGTGTTTTTGGGTCCGATCAAAAATTCAAGTTGGCTGCCAGCCGCCATTTTGTACCGACGATGCAGAAATCTGTTTTTGTACAGAACTTCCATATGAAAGCGCTGATTTGAATAATTTTTTGTATGTATGTTTAGTACCATGGGATACATCACATATAATACGGGTTTTTTTCTCGTACGTAAATTATGCAAATTAGACTAACTTTGATGTATTTAGTGTTACTTTCAGCACTGTAAATGCAAATGCCAATATGGCTCGGGCTAGAGGCCGTATTTATAAACCAATCTTTACAAAACTTCTTGGGTACCTTTGGTATCACCGTGGACTGAGAACGAGTGTTTTTGGGTGCGGTCCGAAATTCAAGATGGCCGATGGCAGCCATTTTGTTCAAAATTAGGTGCAATCAGATTTTTGCACAGAACTTCCATACGAAAGTGCTGACTTGAATAATTTTTTGTGTGAATGCTTAGTACCATGGGATACATCACATATAATACAGGTTTTTTTCTCGTGCAGAAATTATGCAAATTAGATGAACTTTGATTTTTTCAGTGCTACTTACACACAGTAAGTGCACATGTCAATATGGCCCGGGCTATAGGCTGTATTTATCAACCGATCTTCATGAAACTTCTTGGGTACCTCTGTTATCACCTTGGGATGAGAACGAGTGTTTCTGAGTGCAGTCCAAAATTCAAGATGGCTGCCAGTGGCCATTTCATACCGAAATTAGGTCTAATCAGTTTTTTGTACACAACTTCTATATGGCTCAGGCTAGAGGCCGTATTTATGAACCGATCTTTACGAAACGTCTTGGGTACCTTTGTTATCACCGTGGGATGAGAACGAGTGTTTTTGAGTGTGGTCCAAAATTTAAGATGGCCACCAGCAACCATTGTGTACCAAAATTAGTGCAATCAGTCTTTTGTACAGAACTTCTGTATGAAAGTTTTGATTTGAATAAATTTTTGTATGAATGTTTAGTAAAATGGAATACATCACATATAGTACGGGTTTTTTTTTCTCGAGCAGAAATTATGCAAATTAGATGAATTTTGACTTATTTAGTGCTACTTATACACTGTAAGTGTAGATGTCAATACGGCTCGGGCTAGAGGCTGTATTTATCAACCGATCTTCACAAAACTTCTTGGGTACCTTTGTTATCACCTTTGGACGAGAACGAGTGTTTCTGAGTGCGATCCAAAATTCAAGGTGGCTGCCAGTGGCCATTTTGTACCAAAATTAGATCCAATCAATTTTTTGTCACAACTTCTATACTGCTCGTATTTATGAACTGATCTTCACGAAACTTCTTGAGTACCTTTGTTTTCACCTGACCTTGGGACAGGAATGAGTGTGTTTTGGAGTGCCTTTGTTATCACTGTGCTATGAGAACAAATATTTTGGGGGTTCAGTCAGATCCACTCTGGGACTCAAAGATTTCTTTTCTATTTAACATCTGACTGTCACCCACCTTTACAATACTCTTTACCTATACATTTGTTACAGGCTACGGCCAGTATTTATGTACAGACCGTTACAATACTTTATATGTACATTTGTTATCAGGTCATTACCTAGATGTCTGTCATTGCTGTGTCACATACTATACATGTACATGTCTTGACAAGTTGAGCTACAGTGTCATTGACACTTTCATTGTTGTCTCAGCATGTTGAAGTTTCACATTATTCATGCTCCACTTTATTTGGGTGTTCTGTTGAAAGACCCTGTGGGCTGGGTGGTCTTCCACCTTTTGGGCTTTTTGTCTATTGTGTAGTTCGGGAACGTGATGTTTTCCTCCCGCGCATGCGGGAAGGGGAACACAGTCGTTCAGGGCCTCCCAATTTGACTCTGTCTGGAGAGAGTTATACCCCCTCCTGGGGGGGTTTGCAGTCTTTTTATGGCATGGATACTGTGGTAGCTGCTGACTTTCTCGCGAAGAGATTCCTGGTTCTGGGACTACTGTCCCCCTCTAGTCGACATCTGAGGCTGTCACTAGGGTTGTGACTCCTCTTTTGGAGCCAAGCACGGTTGCTCTCTCTGCTTTTTCCGCCTTTGTCAGCAGCTACTGATGTATCCGCTCCTGCTGCTACTCCTTCGGTGACATCATCAGCCTCCATTTCAGCCGGCCTCAGCTTATCCCTGCAGACCTCTGCTTCTTGGATGTGGGATATCGGCCTCAACCTTCCATGGCTTCAACTCGATGAAGTCGGAAGTGGTTTCCGGCCGATCCCTCTGCTGTGGTCTTTCAGCCGTCGAGCCCAGCAGGTTTTGATTTGGACTGAGATGTCCATGGTGGGGTTACCGTGGACTCTGTTGCACTTCCATCCACGCACTCTTGTCCTTCGGCCCATTTTGTGTGACCGGCACATTTTTGTGCAGCCGAGATCTTCTGTCCCTCAGAGGTCTGCAGGGACTCTCCTGAGTTCCTGCACTCCAGATCCTCGGGGTATTTCATACCCCTATAAGCATCTGTATTCAGATGTTTCGGCCGCCACCCATTGCCCCGCATCGGGTGTTCTGGAGGATCGTGACCCTTCCCTGGTTTAGAGGGTCAGAAGCGAAGCCACTTTGCCAGGCCGTTCCCACATCGAACTGGCAGGTATGGGTTGTGAGCTCAGGGAGGCCCCTCCTTGCTCACGCAGGTTCTTTCCAAAGGCCTTCCCGTTGCCTCCAGCGATGCTTCTAGTGGCTTCCAGGCGCCCTCTGCGCGCCGCCTCCCGGGATTGGAAGCAGGCCGCTGCTTTCTGATCCCCCTGGTGTTCCTACACCATGGGAGGCATCGGCTGGTATGCCCGACATGGGCTATGTGTCTTCCGACTCAGGCGATGGGTGAGACACACCCGATGTTGAGAGGTATCAGACTTCTATCATTATCGTTCCTACGATTCTGCCAATCAGCAAGACTTTGACGGTCTTGGATCAGGACTCCAATCCCAAATCGGCCGTTATTCCTATGGCGACTTTGGAGTCTGTTGGACTCGTCTCTGCCTTGGCTTCTTATCTGCCTCCAGATAAGTTTGACAACATACAGAATCCTTTGCATGTGATCTCTAAGACGGTCATGCATCTTACTCACATGCATGCCTGTAACACGGCTAATTTGGAATTAGTTCGCCAGGACGCTGTATTGTCACAAGCCTTTGCCTTCCTGAAGGGCAGGGCACTGCACTTCGATCTGCTTCTTTGGTGGGTCCGCGACTATTCCATGATTCCGTGGCGACGGTCCGGAATGACATCCTGCGTCATTCCAAAGATCAGCTGCTGCATTGCCAGCTTGATCTGCCTTCTGTTGGAGGCTGGGACCGTTTCAAGCCTAACAAACACCCTTCTGCTTCCCCTGTGAAGCCAAGGGCTGATCCTCCTGCTTCCACTTCTTCCTCTTACTCACTTGGTAAGGAGAAGCGTCGACAGTCCAGAGGGAGGTCTCAGGAAACCTTCATCTAGCAGAGGAGGTGGTTTATCCTCTCACAAGCCTTGAAATGAAGGTCCTCACCTCGATTTGCCCCAGGTTGGAGGAGGGATATCCGAGTTTGCAGACCGTTGGGCCACGATCACATCCCATCCTTTGGGTGTTAGATGTTCTGTCCATTCTGCAGATATCCTTTCGGAGGCACCCCACTCTGTCGAGAGTACCTCTTCCACCCCAAGCTGCTTTAGATGTTTCATGTCGGGAACTTTTGATCATGGAGATAGACAATCTCCTGTCAAAGGGGGGCAATCGAGGTCGTCAAGAACATTCATTCAGTGGGATTTTATTCCCTCCTGTTCTTGGTGCCGAAGAAGGATGGCCGATTCTGACCGGTTATCGATCTGAGTATCCTAAACCAGTCTATCATTGCTCTCCAGTTCAGCATGGAGACTTTCAGGTCGGTTCGCCGCTCCATTCACCAAGGAGATTTCGCTTCCAGCACCAACCTGCGAGACGCTTACATTCACGTTCCGATTCTTCCGATTCGGACATCGCGAAAGTATCTCAAGTTCGCTTTTCTGGGGTGAATTTACCAGTTCAAGGCCATGCCTTTCGGCCTCAACCTGGCTCCTTGGGCCCTCATCTGACTGATGTCACATGTGATAGCCGTCCATCACACTCAGTCCAGGGTTGTCTACTTCGACGTATCTGGACTATATCCTCCAGAGGCACTCCAATGCTGCTCTTCTGGAGTCAGATGTCGACACACTTGAGTCTGCTCACATCGGTAGGGTTCATAGTCAATGAAGAGAAGTCGTACCTGGTCCCTTCTCAGTCATTTTGTCATCTGGGGGTGGGCTTCCTTACTCAGCTGAATACGGTGGCGATTCCCCGGTGAGGGCTGTGATTCTCTCATCTTTCACTCTGACTCTGACCAAATCCATGTCAGTGACAGCTCAGAATATTCTCTGGCTGCCTGGTCTCTGCAGTTCGGTGGCGGTTCTCATTCCTCTAGGTCGGCTGCATGTCAGACCTATCCAACACTTTCTCAGTCATTGGAGGCTGAATGTCAATCCTCTGAATCTGGTGCTTCAGTTAACCAGCATCTCTTCATCGTCAGCTTCTTCCCTGGATGGATGTTCAGTGGATTATGCAGGGAGTTCTGTTGGACTTGCCCATGTCCGATCGTGTTCTGACAGCTGATGCCAATGATATTGGATGGTGCATGACATTGGATCCTCTGGTCTTTCCCTTCACAGTGTATGGGACCAGGATCAAGCAACTCGTCACATCAACCAGAAGGAGCTTCTTGCTATTCTTCTGAGTTTCCGGTAGTAGATCCTCCACCTTTCGAATCGTCAGGTCCTTCTGTTGTCTGACAATGCGACAGTGGTCACTTACATTTGGAACCAGGGCGGCACGCACTCTGTTCCCATGTACGAATTGGCTCGGGATCTTCTACTGCTCGCTCAGGATGTCAACATTGGAGTGGTGGTTTGTCACATTCCCAGTCATCTGAACATCCTAGCAGACTCCCTGTCCCGACGGGGCAGGTTCATTTTCACCGAGTGGATGCTTCACAGGGCAGTGTTCCAGTCGCTTTGCGATCTCTAGGGTCGTCTCCACATCGATCTTTTTGCGATCCGTTGGAATCCTCAGGTGTACACTTTCGTGTCCCTGTGTCTAGATCCTCTGGCTTTCGCCATGGATGCTCTGTCACTCGATTGGAACGGTCCAGTCTGCTGCGCCTTCCCGCTGGTTCTGATTCTGCCTCAGGTTCAAGCCAAGATACGAACCTGCAGTTGTCAAATCATTCTGATCGCTCCCCTGTCACCTCAGCAGGTGTGGATCAATCAGCTCCGCTTTCTGTTGGCGGCATTTCCGGCACGTCTCCCTCTACGTCACAACCTTCTTTGCCAAGGACACCTGAGGAGTTTTCATGATGACCTGACTTTATTGTGCCTTCACGCATATCTTTTGTAATGTCCTGTGTCCTCTGCAGAGGTTTTTCCGAGATGATCTGTGGAGTGCATTTCTTTTTCAAGGCGGCATTCCACTGGTTTAGCCTATGTGGCTAAATGGAAGGTCTTCTGTCGATGGTGTGCTGATCACTCTGTTGATTATACCGATCCTTCAGTAACACAGATTGCAGAGTTTCCGGTCACTAATCCGGACTTCTCCAAGCTTATTCAGCACTTTTCTTTGAAAAGGCTTAGAATTTTGCAGCTTACCCCAAGATGGTATCTTTCTTGGGTGCTGCTTTGCTTGGGGGGAGGGGGGGGGGGGGGCAGGGTTCGAACCTTTATCCCAGGTGGATATGCGTTTTCTCACATACTAGATGGGTTTTCTGATGGCTTTTGCCTCAGCCAGAAGGGTTAGTGAGCTTCATGCCCTCTCTGTTGATCCGGCCTTTTTCAGGAGCTCCGCCAACAGTGTTACTTTACCACTGATTTCTCCTTTCTGGCCAAGAATCAGATGCCAGAAACTACTCAACCTCGAATCTGTATCAAGGCTCTTCCTTCTGCTGAGGGTAATCGCCCTTTGCTCTGTTCGGTTCGTGCAATTTGCATTGACCTCAACCGGACGCAGTTCATTAGGAAAGACAGGAACAGATATTTTTCTGTCTCTTATCCCAGGTCGACAGAAGATCTCCCCTCAATCCATTTGTAGATGGATTTGTCTTGCTATTCACACGTCATATTCTCGTCTAGCGACTGACTATAGTATTACCAATCGTTTTTCTGCCCACAAGGTGCATGCATTGTCTACCTCCTGGGCTTATGCTAACTCTGTCAGTTGTTGAATGTTATGCAGGACCCTACTGGAGAAAAGCTTCTAATTTCTCCACCAATCTGCATCAGTTGCAGGAGCAGTCTGAGGACCTTTTTTCTTTAGGCCCTCTTTTCTTCTGCTCTGGCTGTCATCAACCCTAGCCATTAGGGTTCTTACAAGGTCAGTTCCAGCCCGTACTTGGTACTGTCCTTTTTGTCTGCGTGTCACCAGGCTTGGGGCAAATACTTTGTAAATGTATTCGAATACGAATACGAATACTTTGAAATTTCATGAATACGAATACGAATACAAGTACACAAATTTTCAAATGTATTTGAATACGAATACAAATACATTACAATGTATTCATGAATACATTTTTGAATACTTTTTAAATTAGAAGTATTTATAGCAAGGCCTTTAAGTTTTTTGTTTGTTGGATTAAAAGTCATTTTTAAACTGATGGTCCTTTAGCTGAAGCTTTAATTGTGCTTACCATGCTTTGTTGGAAAACTAAAGTAATTACCTGTCGGGAAATCCACTCTATGGGTGTCATAGTAATTAGACTACTCTCCATGGACAACACATCACAAAATGTGAGTGGATTACCTCTGAAAAATCACAGACTGGCGTTTCCTCCTGAACGTTAAGTATCAATTGCAATGACACCACATAAGAAGGACTAGTAAAGTTTTAGCCAATGCACTTCATGGTTAAACCTGGAGGTCTGTTGGCTGAAAGTTTGCTAACAGTAGTAGTATTTTCTTTATAATATTTACGTGCTTTCACCGATTATAATTAGACACACTGAGCCGTACAATTGTGACCTTAAACAGGAATAAATAAATATGTGTTTTTACTGTAAAATAATGGATAAATAGAAAAACTTTAAATAAATCCAAAAATTTTAGAATATAATTTCATTGAATAACTGAGTTGTGTCCAATAACACAAGTTTTTTTATTAGGCTTTCCCAAACCCAGTTTGGAAAAAGACTATTGTTATTCTTCTTTTTCAAAATTTTTCTTCTCTATTTTTTTTTTTTTTTTTTTTTTCTTCCTAAATTATGCCTGTTGAACTGCTCGAAAACAAGCTGTACGATTTTGACCAAATTTATGTAATGTCATAAAATCTAGTGAAATGCGCCATCGTCATATCTGTGAAAACGCGTGTTTTCAAAATATTCTGCCAAAACCTTCAAAATTTCACCATTTTTCGAATGTCTCAAAATTGTTTACAGTTATTTAGCTCAAATTTTCCACACATTTAGAGCATAATATGATACACCACAATCACCACTCAGATCTTTCAACTTTAACCCCCACTAGCCAAAAATGACATGAATATTTAATTTTTCTTCAAAATTGACCAACTTTAAGGGCAAGTTTCTCTAATAACAAGGTTGTTGTAACAATTATTTTGGTTTGGATGGATGCAACAATGATTGCGGAAGAAAGTTACTGTTTACTTTTTAATCTCAGATTTAACCCCCAAGCGCAATGAGGGTGAGAATAAGAGTACCATTTGAAAATGCCAAAATTAGCCAACTTTGGTTGCTTTTTCCATCATTTTGGAAAGGGTTTAATTTCAAACACTTTTCGTGTACGTATTCACAATTGACTACCGAGCATATTTGCTGTTGTAAGTTTGGTTGTAAAGTTTAACCCTATCCCAGTTTTCGGGCCTTGAATTTGAGTGCCCTAAAATTCTTCATAAAATTGGCTAATTTTGAGCGCACTTTTCTTCCATTTTCGAAAGGAATATCTCAAAATGATTTACATGTTCGTATTTACAATTGCCTACCGAGCATATTTGCTGTTGTAAGTTTGGTTGTAAAGTTTAACCCTATGCTCGTTCTGTTTGCATAAAGATAGGTGCAGTCCAAAAAAACTCTCGTTTTCAGAATTTGGTAAGTTTAAGTGACGATTTACTCCATTCCTAATTGATTGTGCGCTGAACGTTTTCTATGGCTGTATGCAGCAGTCATAGTATGACAACTTTTGTTTTATATGTCATTATTAAAAGTTTAACCGTTGGCAGATTCGAGACTGCCCATATGGGCATGGTCGGAATAATTTTAATTTTCATAAAATCACTGAATATTGATAAGCGTGCAGTGGTAGTTTGGAATAGAATATCCGAAAATGCTTTCGAAATTCGGATTCACAGTTCAATTCCAAGAATATTTTCTGTTATGAGGTTGCTGTAAGGTTTAACACAATCCCTGTCTCAGATGCATAATGGTAGATGCCGTCCAAAAAAACTCATTTTTTTCAGAATTTCGTAAGTTTAAGTGACAATTTACTCATTTCCTAATTCATTGAACGCTGAATGTTTTCTATGCCTGCATGCAGCAAGCATAGCATGACAACTTCTGTTTTATACGTCATTATCAAAAGTTTAACCCTTGGCATATTTAGGAGTTCCCATGTGGGTATATTCGGAATAATTGTTATTTTCGTAAAATCAATCCCTGAATATATTGGTAACCGTGCAGTGGCCTTTCAGTGGTGCTACATGAAGCCGCAAATAGTTAAGGTTGAAAAGTTCATCAAAGACAAATATAATACCTAACTCAGCCGGTGACAGGTAAATAAGGAATGGAAAAGTCGTTGAGTTGAGAATAAAGTAGGGACGAATCGTGCCCTCGGTTTCCACCTGATCCACGGTATTTCCACGCAGTCTCGGCACTTGACAAAGATACTAAACTGTCGAGCAGGGACAGTAGGAAACATTCTGAGAATTTCAAGTCGCTGCCTTGCACGATCGGGACATAATTGGAATATATCCAACATTGCATCTGTCGGATATATTCCAATTATGTCCCGATGACTTCACCCCGACTGTCCGCATGGGGGCACCATGACGCCGTGTACTAAGGCATACTGCACGTCGATGGTGTGCATGTCTTCAACCAATCTAACCCTGCCTGTGCTACAGTGCGGAGGCACTATGTTGGGGAGCTGGCAGCTGCTCGTCATTGCTTGGTGGTTCTCTCTGGGTACTCCGGCTTCCTTCATCCATACAACTGTCACCGACATAATATGACCGTGGCTGTTAATGTGTCGTTAAAACCTAATAAATAAATTCAGTACCAGTTTTGCTCGTACAAATATTAGTATCGTCAGACAAAATTCATTTTCTGATTAATTTCGTATTTTTCTGTACTCACCTTCCCTGAGTAAGATTGGTAGACCTTTTCAATCTCAGTTTTAACCCTCAAGCACAATGAGAGTGAGAATATGAGTGCCATTTGGAAACACCCAAATTATCCAACTTTCGTTACTCTCTACTATCATTTTGGAATGGGTTAATTTGAGACACTTTGCTTTGCTATATGCAGAAATGTTTAATCAATAAATCCGGCTTTAGTTATGTTCGGGGACTTGATGAAACATGTGCTTTGGCCACTTAAAAATAGCACTGTCTGCAAAAAATGACTTTGAGTGAATACTCACTTGTCGAAAAACGAAAAGGAAAGAGCTCTTGGAGCTTTCCATAACTGCTTTCAAAAATCAATGGGGAACAAATTTTGTGTTATATGTTTTGGTGTTCCGTGTTATCCAACACCAGTTTGGCCATACAAATATGAATAGCGCCAGGAAAGAAAGCACATTTTCTCAGTGGTAGACTGTTTGACTTCTATGATAGAGGTCCTGAGTTTGATCCCTATCTGGGACGACCCACGTAATGTCCTTGGGCAAGGCACTTTATCCCGGTTGCCAACATGGGGGCAAGATG